>JANJEY010000001.1:48426198-48442066 GCA_024703695.1 Erythroxylum cataractarum | reverse complement strand
CAATGCACCATCAACTAGTATTCAATCCCCACCAAATCAATCCATCCAGTGGAGTCCCACCAAAACTCACCACATGTCCGAACAAACTTACCCATGCACACACACCAAATCTCTTGCCGCTCTTGTTTCTAGGAACTAAAAACGTTTTCAAATAACACTATTTTTTTTCGGGTGAATTAGTAAGAGATTTTTTTGATTTAAGTAAGATTATAGGTTCGAACTGTTTTTATATACATAATTGTTTAAAATTTAAGATTAAAATTTACCTGATTTAAGCGAAGATTAATCTAAAAATAAATAATTTAAAAGTGTCTTCCTATAATTGAGATATTCTTACGACATTTCATGCGTAAAAAAATAAATTGTAAATTATCTTTTTCACCTATTTATTTAATGCCTATTTAACAAATAGCCAGCGCTATAAATAAAACAAATTGTTGTGCATTAAATGAGAATCCTTAACAATATAAAGAAATCGTTATACCTTTATTACGTGTTTTGGTGTACGTATCTATGGTAGAAGAAAGTCGCAGAGGTTTTGACGATGAATTGGCGGGAGGACCCATGCAAGACGTAGGTTATATAGAAGGTAATGGTGGTGGGAGGTGGGGTCCATGTATAGTTGCATCCACGCGACAGTGGGACCGAGTACCGGCGAAACCGAGGGTACTTCTTGTGGGGGCTGCCAGTAAGCTACTTGTAGGCTTAGCCTCCTTCCTGCTCCTCCATATGATATAACATAAGAGAGTGTTGAACTTGAGAAAGAAGCAGATTTGCATACGAGAAACTACTAGTACTAGACTTGCCTCCAATTCATCATCTTCCTTTTGCTTTCTGACAAACGAAGAAGTTAACTCTCTTCTTGTTCGACCAAAACATCATTACTTATCTCACTCTCTTCCTCTCAAAATTGTTCAAACTGATTGCTTTACATACTTAGAGGGCTGTGTTCTTGTTGTTTCTTTCTTCCGTGTTTCTTTGATCTCCAAGTGTGTTACTTGGTTTTTGCATGGATGGATTCTTCAAACGGGCATAATCAACAGGTAGGTTTTCAACTAAGAATTTCTCATCTTTAATTAGAGATACAAAAATATACATATGTATGCTGTTCTTTCTTGGCTTACTTTACCTTTGGCCTCGCTGCTACTTGATATTCTTCCACATTCTTTCGAAGGATGACAGTCAAATTTTTGCTTAGGCTCAAAGATTTGAGCTTTGTTACTTAACTTGGCGCTTCCAATTAAGAGGAATTTGCTTTACTCAGAGGAAAGTTACCTTTACCTTTGTTTTCTCTTCTTGCAGTGGGTGGTATTGCTGGGTTCTGGGTTTCACACTACATCCAATTTGAGCAAGTTTTACTGTTTTAAGTTTGAATCAGCATTTCTTTACAAAGTGGAGAATGGTTAGGTGGCGTTAAATAATTCCGTGATCCAAACATAATAACACCTAAGTTTGAAATTTAATATTCTTGAGAATGTGTAAAGTCAACTGTTTATGATGAAGTTTCCATCTTTGAGAATGAATTCAGTGGAAAATCCTTACGGCACTACCCTTTACTTTATGCATTTTCTTCATGCAATTAATTAAATCTAAAACTTCCAAAAAAACATTTAGCTAAAGGCAAGTACTTTATTATCTGTCCATAGCAGTTAAATTGATGCGCAATATTTTCAAGTGAAAATTGTTTTAGAGTTCATTATCGATTGATATAGTTTGATTGTTGGTGAGTTGGTCTTCAAATTATTTGGTGTAAACAAATTGAACTTCATCAACTATTAGTTGGAAAATTTTACTTATAAAAACCATTGATTTGGTTTCATGCAATCTCCTGATGATTTGTCAAATTTTCACACAGGAAATGGCGACGCATTCGTTTGAAGACATGTTGGTGTGCTCAAAAGCCCAAGAGCAAGAGAGAAAGTCAAAGCCACAACCAGAACAAGCACTGAAATGTCCAAGATGTGATTCCAACAACACCAAGTTTTGCTACTACAACAACTACAGCTTGTCTCAGCCAAGGTATTTCTGCAAGGCTTGCCGGAGATATTGGACCAAAGGTGGCACCCTAAGAAACGTTCCAGTTGGTGGAGGTTGTAGGAAGAACAAAAGGTCATCTTCTTCATCGTCAAAGAGGTCATTCCAAGAGCAGCAATTGACTCCTAGTTGTACCAATCCACTCACTAACCTCCACCAATCCTTGGCTTATGACTCCAGTGACCTCACCCTTGCCTTTGCAAGACTGCAAAAACAGTCTAATGGGCAGCTCGGGTTCGATGGCCATGATCATCTGTCTCTTCTGGGACACCCCATTAGTGATATTCTTGGAAACTCTAGCATTGACAACTCTACTGCAAGTCCTGCATTTCTTGAAGCACTGAGTGGTTTCCGAGACACACAAAAGTCCAACATCCAAAATTTGTACCATGGAAATGGAAGTGGGAACATGGGAGATGTAGAAAATTCTGGTGTTTGTACTAGTGGAGGAATGGGGCTACCTTATGCAGATATCAGTGGGGCAACAACATCTGCTGTGTCAGTGACCGCAATGAAGCAAAAATTGTGCAGCAATGGTATGGAAGATGAGAACAAGTTCTTGTGGGGCTTTCCATGGCAGGTTAATGGAAATGAAAACTTGGGTGATGTTGACACAGGTATGGAAGGCTGGAATGGACTGAGTTCAACTTGGCATGGCCTTCTTCATAGTCCCTTAATGTAGAGAAGACAACTTGCAGTCAACAAATTAAGCTCGTGAAGCAAACCCAAACAAACAAACAGTTTCTCATTTAATTAGGCTAAAGTCTCTGTTCAAGTCACTTTGAGTTTTGACGAGATATGATTGACCAGAATCATCTCTTTGTCCATTTATTTTGTTTTCATTTTTTTCCCTCTTGTTACTGCTCTATATTTATACTAAGGAAGTTTCATATTCATTAACCAAGTAGGGAACTTGCAGTGTGGGATAAAGATGCGAAATTTCCATTTTAAAGAAAAACAAGGAAGGAGTGATAGCGATGTTCCTGGTTTTATGCAGTCTGAACACTCTGAAACATTGAAATAGTATTGGTAGTAGTTGCAGGACTTATCCATATCTTTGAATGAGTGGGGGTTTTGCCTTCAAGATATTGTGTCGTGATTCCTTCTACTGAATACAAGAATGGAGTATTAAAACTCAAATAATTAAGTGATAATGCCCTTCTTGAGGGCTCTTCTCCCTAAGCTTTTAGATATTCAGTGAAGTTTGAGCACCAATTTCGGAATGGATTTTTATTTTCTTACCGGACAAGATCTAAGACAGATTTGGGCGGCGTGGAAAAGAACGGTCAGTTCTCACTTAGCAACTACAGATTAAAAAAGAACTCGTGAGCTGTGAATGAATTCTTGAAGTTGACAATGAAGTCTTTCAGTACTTTTCAGGGAAATAGCGATAGTGGTCAATTGCTTCTGAAGGAATTTGAATATTTCGTCGTTTCTTGACCATGGTGGCCATCCGTCTGTGTGGGCCATTTGGTGTTGGTCACCTGGTTGCTCCCTGTCAGTCACAATTGCGGTAGGCCTTGAGTAGGAGGAAAGTACCTGTCCAAGTTTCCATTTTCATTCTCAACTTTCTGCTGTTCACATTTCATTGCGTTTGCACTTCATCTATGTTTAGAAACAATTTGGATAGCTTTTGAGTTTCTACCTATCTTATAAATATCGTAACAGTTTTGATCTTGGATTGAGTATAGTACCCGTTAATATTGGATATTGTTTCATATAAATTTTCAAAATTATATAATTTTTTTTAATTTTTTTAAATTATAAAATGATCTCTTAATATATTGTGTTTTATAATTTATAATTTTAAATAAAAATTGAAATAATAACCTAGTATTTCTATTAATATTACTTTTCGTATATAAACAATAATCCTTATTAATCTAAAAAAGAATATTTCATCTTCATACAAATATGAAAATAAGGGCAATACAAAATATTAAAAATATTACAATTTTATTATATAATAAATAATAATTGCATCAAAATATCAAATAAAAGAATAATAGAATTCTATGATTTTACAAGTGTTTCAAGAAGGGTTCACGTCGAAGATCACAAACAACTAAAAACAAAATCTGAAATAAAAATTTTTACAGTTATATTTATATTGTATTGCATATATATAATTTAACATATGTATCAAATATAAGTAAAATTAAAAGAAGAAAATAAACGAAAAACTTAGAATTTCATTCAATTGAATATTTGCTAAAATGGCATTGACCTCAATTTTCATTTGGTACAAAATCGTCATCATTAAGAAGAGTCTCATGATGTATCAATACTTTTTCATCTAAGATTATTTTCCAAGACATTCTCTTCTATTAACCTCATTTCCTTAAAGACTCAATTCTCTAAAAAATCGATATGGTTAAGGCAAATTGAATTTATAGATTTACTTGTTTTTATTAAGATTCCTAGTAAACAAATAAAATTAAAAAATTAAAAAATTATACTTAACTTAATAATAATAATAATAATAATAATAATATATTTCTCGAAGTTTTAAATTGTATCGAATAAGGATCAAGTCTTAAAATCTTTAGTGCTTCGATCTATTTCGTTTTTAAAAATTGATGAATTCAAATGTGCTTCAATTCCTTTCACACTTGATTGCACCTTCGCAACTTTAGAATATTATTTCTGAATTAGTCCCACCAAATAACTATAAGATAACAAAATTAACATTATAAAAAAATAAATTGATAGTTAATTTTAAGCATGTAACAAAGTAAAAAAAAATGCCTAAATTAAGTTTGTCTCTGTGACAAATAACAATGGGCATCTTAAAATCACTAGAAGTATCCTTTTAAACCTTTGTTTATGAGCTTAAGAGATCCTAAATTATCTCATGGGCAACAATTATTGTAATAGTTAATAATATTTCTTTATTAATCTCATCTTTATTTGTAAAATTTAGTCTAAAATAGATATTAGAATTCAAAAATACCCCAATTAATGTTATGAATATCGTACTAGATTTGATACCAGATTGGATTCTGGTACAATAATGTATTGATACTAGTTAATATCGGTTATCATTTCAGGTAATTTTTTAAATTTATAAAATAATTATTTTTTTAATTACAAAATAGTACATTGTCATATTATATAATTATACAGTACATTTTTAACCTGGTCTCTAATAATAATAATAATAAATAATAATAATCAAAAGTTTAATTTAATTTATAAAATTAATTTAATAATTATTAATAAATTTAATTAAAATTAAAAAATATATTTTCAAATATGTAAATTTCAAATAAATTTTGATTTAATAATTAAAAATATATAAAATAAATATTAGTTTATAAATAATAATTTTAAATTATTTATTTTTTTAAAATAAAATATTTATTAATAAATATTTTATAAAATATTAAAATAAATTTAAATAAAATAAATTTTTAAGTTTTATTCAATTTATTATTATTTTGAAAACAAAATTAAAAATTCACAATAATTATAAAAGTTGAAGAAAATAAAATAACTAATTAAAAAAACTAAAAAAAAAAGAGAGAGAGGAATAAAAGGTAGGAGGAGGGAGGGAGATTCTAAAATTTTTTGAAAATTTTGAGAAAAAAATCCCCTTATTTTATAAAATTTTTAATACTGACCAATATTAGCCGATACCGATCAGTACCATCTAAAATAAGTTAGTATCGACCGATATTTAAATATGATACAATCAACTATTTCTTTCGTACCAATTTTAATTTAGTGCCGACCAATATGAAATGATATTCACATTTGTGAACTCAATCACATGATATTTTTAGGATGACAATATTGCTAGCACCGGCTCAAGCCTGAGTCCTATTAGGCCTGACCCAAAATTTTTAAATTAAAAATATAAAAATAATATTGTTGTGGTTTAGGCCTAGCCTAGACAGCCCAAGCCCAAGTCTAGCTAATCCAAGTCAGGCAGGCCTGGCCATGCGGCCGCGGGCTTAGTTGTCATGTCTAGATATTTTATATTAAAATAATTTGATAAATCCTTCTTAAAGTATTTTAAAAATGTTTGATACCAAAAGATATTTCTTAATAATTTTAAGAGTTAAATTCACGTGTATTCTCATGATTTATTTTTTGTTTTAATTTTTTATATTAAAAGTTCTCTTATCTCTCTGTAAAATTATTGAATATCGTCATATTTTTTTTATTGTTTAAGTCAAAAATAAAAACTAACAAAATAAAATGAAAATTGTTTGATAGAAAAGAAAATAAAAAAGATTATATAAAATAAAATAAGTTAAATTAATGTAATTAACTCTTTTAAAATTAATAAAATATTTTAAGTTGACTAAGTTTGATATCAATTAATTGTTTTTAATTTTTGTCTTTTTTTATCTAATAAATAACCAATCAATCCTTAAATTGAATATAAATATTAGGATAAAAGAGATAGATTTCTCTTTAATTTTAAGAAATAATAGAAAATTCTCATTTTTAAAATTTTTTCGAAAGAACTCTTTCTAATTTTTTAATTCTTAAAAAGATCATTTTTTCTTAAATTTCTGTTAAATAATTACGATAAAATATTTTCAGTATAAATATTAGATGTGAGATAATTAAATGTCTTTAACATAATAACCCAACTAAGTTTTGAAAATCAATCTGAACTAATTAAAATTGATTTAAATTAATAATGTAAAATAATTATAATAAATTATTATTTTGTGTCAAATTTAATTATTTCGATTCGAATTCAATGTCTAGTTTAATAATCATGTATATAACATTTAATTAATTAATGTTTGACGTTGAGATAGAGTGTTTTTAATTGTTTACAATTTAAAAAAATCAAAAATTAAAAAATCTTTAAATTTTTAAATTTTTAAATTTTATAATTATTTCTTATGTTTATTTTTATAACATAATTTATAAATCAACCTTATTTTATTCTAAGGATAATAAGAAATAGAGTTAATTATATTTTTTTAGCATAACTTTTTAATTTTTGTTTTTATTTTATTAATCTTTTAATGATATTATTATTTTTTGTTTATTCATAATTTTAAAATAATGTTGTATTATAATTTTAAATTTTCAATACTACATCATTTTGTATAAAAATAAATGAAATATGATAAAAGAGGTATTATAAATAAATAAAGAATATTATAAATTTATTTACATATAAATTTATGTATTTTAAAATATCTTGTTATTGATTTATTTTCCTTAAATTTTTATAGTTATATTATTATAGTTTGTGGACCTAAAATAATTATATCACTATTGTAATTTGATTTTAATAAAAAGTTTTTTATTAAAAATTAAAATAAGTTTAAATAATATTTTTGGAGTTTGTAATACAAAAGTCAAATTTAAATACTAAAAATATTTTTAAAAATAAATTAAACTATACGAATTTATTTATTTTTGCATGCATAGGTTTGGTAATTAGAAGTCAACCAGCGTATAGGAGAGTCCTCCTCACCGTTGGTTAAGCTGAACTGGCTGAACGGTCCATCTCTTATCTTCTTTCTTTTGCATTTCGTAGTTACACTTGAAAGTCCCCTTATCTTTGTCCTACAAACTCACATCTCATAACCATTGATTTTGCTTCATCACTATTCTCTTCTCAACTTCTTAGTTGGTAGGAATGCAAATGTTGGCGTGCAATTCATGGTCACTGCAAAAATCAGCCATTGATGTCTTTCTCCAAAGACCCTTTTTGATGGGTCGACGGCAGCTTCTGTGCTCTGCCTCTGTCTGCTCTCATGATGTCCACCCACTCTTACTTTTCAGGTCAACTTGTCACTTTACTTCTCTGTCCTTTCACAGGCTTACCATGATCGTTTTATTATCATCTACATTGCCGTTTGTTATCGATTTCTAGATTAAAGATCAATCTATGTGATTGATGGTTGTTTGTTTCTAATGCTATTTCATGATAAAGAAATGGATTGAAGAAAAGGGTATGATAAGGTCTTTATGTTGGTTGCAGCTTTGGTGGTTGTAGGGCTTTAAGAGATGGGAACAAGGATATTTGTGCAGCAATATGCAGAAGTAGTGCCATTACCGCTCGGAGGACTTTGCTTGCAAATGTTTTCATGTATCTGCTTTATCATCCTACAAGGTACTTATCAGGTCTGCACGATTCGGCTTTGTGTTAACTACATTGAAATTTGCGAAAGATACTTTCTTTTTGATTCCTTCATGCTAATTCAATATTAGTGTCAGACATCCCTCGTCCACAATGAAGAATACTCAGTTCAGTGATCGTAGTTTTTCTCTTAAACATTAGTGTTTACTAATTGTTTGTTAATATACAGCTGAAGCATTGGGGGATCCAACTGTAACAATCGAGGAAGTAACTCCTCCTGTTTTCCCTTCTGGACCTCTATTCCCTACTGAGGTTTACACTGCATTACCTTTGTTTCTGACAAGAGGTGATTTACACTTAAAAACTTCATGCCTGATCTTATCACTGACAGGACAGAATTGTACAATTGTTTGAGAAGAATACATACTCTGTCGTCAATATTTTTGATGTGACACTGAGGCCTCAACTAAACATAACTGGCGTTGTTGAGGTACATTAACGGTAGCTTCTTGATCCTTTTGTCATCTATCAGAAACTGATGTAGAAAGCTACTGTATTGTCTGCAGATTCCAGAAGGAAATGGATCTGGTGTGGTCTGGGATCAACAGGGACACATTGTGACAAATTATCATGGTAAGAGCTATAGAAGAGATGATAGAATAAGGCTATATGATACGTAATTCTCCTGGCATTTTAATCATTCTTGAAAAATCTTTTACATTTTCATATTCTAACAAAAGGTTATCTCTTATAATTTAGTAGTCCCCATAAACGTTTGATGGAACTGACATGTACATAAGAATAAGCATGCAGATTTTTTCTTTGGAATATTAAGCATTTTACCTGTAAAATAATTAATTTGCTACAAGTTGCTTTTATCCATTTCAAGTTAATTTTGCAGCATCACTCAAGTTCTGCTTTCAATATGAATTTCTTTCTAGATTTTGACCTTTCTGTTGGTCAAGCAATATTAAGCCTTCGTTGCTTTGACGTCACTCCTATGAAAAAGCTAGTATTTCTGCAATACACATATTAATATATTAATGAATTGTAGATTTGATGCTAACTACTCTTTCTTCATGTAGTGATAGGTAATGCTCTTTCAAGAAATGCAAGCCCTGGACAAGTTGTTGCCAAAGTTAATATTCTTGCATCAGAAGGGTGAACAACATTTATCTTCAATATCTGAGAAAAATTGCATTATACATTTGAATCATATTTTTGTCATAATCTGTAGCTTTCTGCAGTTTACAAAAGAACTTTGAGGGAAAATTAATTGGTGCAGATCGTGCTAAGGACCTTGCTGTGTTGAAGGTTACTTTTTTTTTTTTTCTTCCTTTTGGCAGTTATTTTCTGAGTTTTCAGCTGTTGACACGGCGGACTCATTCATTTTGTTTGTTCAACAGCAGGCTATCAAGTTTGAATGTTTCGGATATACCCTCTTGGTGATTGAGTGTTTATTCTGTTTGTTAACAAAGGTTTTGATCTTTCCTATGCCAGGTAGAAGCACCCAGAGATCTGTTGAGGCCAATAAACGTGGGCCAATCTTCGTTCCTAAAAGTTGGACAGCAATGTTTAGCAATAGGAAATCCATTTGGCTTCGATCACACTCTTACAGTTGGGGTTATCAGTGGATTGAACAGAGACATTTTTAGTCAAGCTGGAGTTACAATTGGCGGTGGAATTCAAACAGATGCAGCTATCAATCCTGGGAATAGGTTGTAACCTAAACAGATTCATACCTTGTAGATTTCTATTGAAGTCTATTTGATTTTTCCTATGAATGCTTGACACAATACGTCCCATTCAAATTAGTTTCTGTTAGCTGTTAGCTGTTTTCATGTCTTCTACGATTCTCCTGGTTGCAATGTTCTTATTGCCCTGTACTTGTTATTTACATCAACTGGTTTAATGTGACAGTGGAGGCCCTTTACTGGATTCTAAAGGAAACCTGATTGGGATTAATACAGCAATTTTTACTCAGACAGGTAGGGATTCTTCTCTATTTTCAGTCACTTAATCACATAAAGAAAAGAAATATAGTGCAGAAAGCATTCTTCTTGGTAACTTCACATGTTTGTAAGCTTAATATTGGCCATTGGATTTGTTATTGATCTGTCCAAAGATACACATTTCTGTTGAAGAACATAAGATTAAGAGTAGCGATTCGCTTAGTTACTTTAAGAATGATCTCTTAACTAATAGCCATTTTCCTTTTAAATGGGTTTGACTGCTGGTTTCTGTTCAGGAACATCCGCAGGCGTAGGATTTGCCATCCCATCTACAACAGTAGTCAAGATTGTGCCTCAATTAATCAATTTTGGCAGAGTAAGATGTTTTACTAGTAACTCCATATACCTAGCTTGTTCCCAGTAAATACTTCCTTGAAAACTAAACTCATGATTACTCTTGCCTTTGTCAGGTTGTCCGCGCTGGTTTGAATGTGGATTTTGCTCCTGATCTGGTTGCAAATCAACTTAATGTTCGAAATGGAGCTCTTGTCCTATTGGTATATGTTTAAAGTCATGAAGAAACAGATCGATCATTTTATGAAATGTTATCCTCAATCCATGATAGCGTGTGACTTGTTGCTTTCATATAGTTAACAGCTTCAAACTCTGTGTTATGAGCAGGTCCCTGGAAATAGCCTTGCAGCTAAGGCTGGTATACTTCCAACCAGAAGAGGTTTTGCTGGAAAAATTATTCTTGGTGATATTATTGTCGGAGTGGACGACAGACCTGTGAGATTTTCTTTTCTGAAACTGATCTTTCTTCTATTATTCCACTTCATATGCTTCCTATACCTTGCTTATCAGGAACCAATTTAAATCCCCGAGAAGGTTTCATGCTCAAGTCTACTATTCTGACGCCATATCTTCATTTCTTCAATTACAAAATCTTCTGTTCCCTAAACATAAGCAGAATCAGACCATTTTCTGCTGACAGGTGAAAGGTTTTATGTGTATGCTTTGTTTGACTTTGTTCAGGTTAAAAACAAAGGAGAGTTAGACAAAGTGTTGGATGAATATAAAGTGGGAGACAAGGTGGTGTTGAAGATTCAGAGGGAAAGTGAGAATCTGGAACTGCCTGTGGTATTAGAAGAGAAGAGCTAAGGACATGGCTTGCTTATGTTTTTTTGTGAATGTCAACCTATGATCTTCCGAGTTGTTCAAAGTTTACAAGCTCTCCAAGCTGCATGCTGAAAAAGAAGTCTGCAGATAGAGGATTTGTAAATGTAAACTGAAGCTTTCTGATCCACCTTTTTACTTCTCTGTCAAAATCAGAGAACAAAAGTTGGTCATTCATTCTGGTCTGTAATCTATAGTTAAATGTTAGAGATACATTGCAGGCAAATATGTCACCTGAATCTAGAAAGTGTTGGTACCCAACTTGCCAGGATAAAGTTCTCAGAGTGAGTCACAAATTGGCTAAAACAGGATCTGTTCAGGGGATGTAGGTGATCATCTTTGTAATTCTTCTTGGCAGGAGCATTTGATCCCTAGGGATGTCAATTCGAGCTCGATTTGACTAAAGTCAGCAAATCAAGTTCGAATTGACTGTTAATTTCAATTAATTTATGCAAAATAATGTAATTTTTATTAAAATGATGATATTTTGAGGATTGAACATTTCGATGAACATGATGAAAATTTTAATGATTAAAATGATATTATTTTTGAAAACTTATGTCAAAATAACGTTTTTTTGATTTCGATTTCATTGAATATTAAATTGTTTGAACTCAATCTAATTAAATTTAAATTATACAATAAAACCGATATAATAATATTCACATTTTATTCTAACTTAGATTGGATGAATAATTCAATAATATATTTAAAAGTTTTTAGAAAAATGAATTATTGTAAAAGAAATAATACTTTATCTATCTAAGAGTATATTTATTTTTCACTTTAATTTGAAACATTAAAAACTGAATAATTAAAGTTGACATTGGCAAATGCCAAATGGTTAAGTTTGTAATTTTGGAGATTAAAAAAAAGTGTTATTTGAGCAGAAGAAGAGCAAATTAGTGCTTTTGAAGATTGAAATTAAAATTTCCTTTCAATTGAAGGGTTTTGTCCAGGGAAAGACTAGTCCTTTCTGCGAGCTGAGTAATGAGACCCAGTGCAATGGAATCGACCACCCTTGAAAGTTGAAACTGAAGGACTCTGTTTTCCTGAGAGCCAAATCTTCTGAATTTAACGTCAACCCTGAATGTGTTTAGGGTTTTTGGTAGTAATACATTCATATTCAGGTACTTTCTTAAAACAGAGCTCATTGTTGCCTCAAGTTCTTTTATTTTTACCATTTCTGGTTCTTTGCCGGTATTTTTTTTATTGCCTCAGCTATAATTAGTTGTAAGAGAATTGGGTATTTGGAGTTTTACTTACTAGTTTGGAGATTTGGAAATCTGGATTTTAGTTAGTAGTTGCTTGATGGCAAGAGGCCAACTTGCTTTCCTGCTTCGTATGTGTGCGTCGAAGAACAGTATTTCTAGAGCTAAGTTTTTGGTCAGAACTCAAAATTTCGTTTCTTTAAGAGAATTTGACAACTGGGTATTGGGGAATAAGTATTGTTGTGCCTCTTCTTATGGGCGTTACCGTCAATTCTCAACCAAATTTGTGGACCTTTTTGCTTCTGAATTTGGCTCGAAGAATCCAAAAGACGTTGGGGCTTATAAGTCTGTTGATGAGAGAACATCTTCTTCGTCAATCCAAGATGGTGACGAAAAAAGCAATGAATATAGTTGTAGTAGTAGTAGTAGTGTGACCGTTGTAGAAAGTGTCGAGTTTGAGCCTTTGAGGATGTTCTTGAGAATAGAGTTGAAGGCGGGATCTGTGAAGTCAATGAAGGTGGTATTACTGATTTGATGAGAGTTACTGTTGGAGAGGAAAACAATAGTGAGGGTGTGCTCCTGAAGGAAAAAGTTGGGAAAGTTAATGTGGCATTTCGTGACCCTATAGAGTTGTATCAAGAACTCTGCAATGCTCAAAATAAAGAGAAGCTGAAGCGATCGGATTGGCAGACTATACAGGATGTATTCTCTTGTTTTGGAAAATCGGGATGGGCAGCCAATCAGGCTCTTGCAGTTTATATTGGAATGTCATTCTTCCCTACTGCCATTAGCAAGTTCCGTGACTTCTTCTCCAAGAGATGTTCTTCTGAGATTGCAATGCACTTGGTTATGCTTGGTCCATGTGATGAAGCTGTTAAATTCTTGTTTCCCATATTTGTTGAGTATTGTATAGAAGAATTCCCTGGTGAGATCAGGCGGTTTAAGAGTATGATTGAGTCAGCAGACCTCACAAAACCTCACACATGGTTTCCTTTTGCACGAGCAATGAAACGTAAGATTATTTACCATTGTGGTCCAACAAACAGTGGTAAAACTTATAATGCATTACAACGTTTTATGGAAGCAAAAAAGGGTATTTATTGTAGTCCACTTAGGCTTCTGGCAATGGAAGTTTTTGATAAGGTCAATGCTCTTGGTGTTTACTGTAGTCTTCTTACTGGTCAAGAAAAGAAGAAAGTCCCTTTTTCAAATCATGTTGCTTGCACTGTAGAAATGGTCTCAAGTGATGAATTGTATGATGTTGCTGTCATTGATGAGATCCAGATGATGGCTGACCCATATAGAGGTTATGCATGGACAAGAGCATTACTTGGATTGAAGGCTGATGAGATTCACTTATGTGGTGATCCTAGTGTTTTGAATATTGTTAGGAGGATCTGTTTAGAAACAGGGGATGAATTGTATGAACAACATTATGACAGATTCAAACCACTAGTGGTTGAAGCCAAAACTCTATTGGGAGATCTTCGTAACGTCCTATCTGGGGATTGTATAGTTGCATTTTCAAGAAGAGAGATCTTTGAGGTTAAAATGGCAATTGAGAAATACACCAAGCATCGCTGCTGTGTCATTTATGGTGCCTTACCACCAGAGACTCGTAGGCAGCAAGCTAGCTTATTTAATGATCAAGATAATGAGTTTGATGTGCTGGTTGCAAGCGATGCTGTGGGTATGGGGTTAAATCTTAATATCAAAAGAGTTGTTTTTAATACTCTTTCAAAGTATAATGGTGACAAAAATGTTCCGGTTCCAGCATCACAAGTAAAACAGATTGCTGGAAGAGCTGGGAGGAGAGGCAGCCGATATCCAGAAGGATTGACAACTACCTTGCAACTGGAAGATCTGGATTACCTGATTGAGTGCTTAAAGCAGCCTTTTGATGAAGTTAAAAAGGTGGGTCTGTTTCCTTTCTTTGAGCAGGTTGAACTCTTTGCTGGGAAACTACCTAATGTTAGTTTCTCCCGGCTGCTTGAAAAGTTTAGTGAAAATTGCCGTCTTGATGGTTCATACTTCTTGTGTAAACATGATCATATAAAGAAGATTGCAAATATGTTGGAGAAGATTCAGGGACTATCCTTGGAAGATCGTTTCTATTTTTGTTTTGCTCCAGTTAATATCAGAGACCCAAAAGCTATGCACCATCTTCTTAGGTTTGCTTCGGTTTATAGTCAAAAAATCCCAGTTAATGTAGCGATGGGCATGCCGAAAGGATCTGCTAAAAATGATGAAGAGCTCTTAGATCTTGAGAGTAAGCATCAAGTCTTGTCTGCTTATCTGTGGTTGTCAAATCAGTTCAAAGAGGGAAGTTTTCCGTATGCGAAGAAGGTCGAGGCAATGGCAACAGACATTGCTGAACTATTGGGTCAATCTCTTGTCAAAGCTTGTTGGAAACCTGCTTCAAGGCATTCAGGGAAACCAGAGCCCCAACAAATGGAAGTTGGCCAGAGTAGGCCTAAAGAGCAACAAAAGGAAGTAGGCTACATGAGGCCTAAGTCATTGATCAAACCACATATGAAGTAAGTGATTCTAGTTGAGCTGATAAAATGGTTTTCCTGCTAGCAGCCAAATTCTAGTAAATCACTTGCACTTTTTAAATTTATTTTTGCTTGTTACTGTCTGTTTAACTTGTGTACTATTTATAAATATATCCTAATTACATTGGTTTCACGGTCTGTTGTGATTGATAAAGATTTCTCCCTTCTGCCAGGCCTTGTGTCATAAATACGCTTGGCTTTCCCATAATTATAGGCATTATATATATACAAGCAAAACTGAATGAATGATAAAACATGACTCCTTTACTCAATTGACACAATTCTACTTATTTGCAATATGGATGCAAGTGAAATCAATACAGGCAGCCATTAGGGGAAAAAAACAAAGAAAATAAATTATTATATGGAACTTGAACCAATAAGTTAAATACTTTCATAAGTTGTCAACTGATTTCTTTTCTTCCTACCAGGAAAAGGCAAGAGGATCACTCTAAGAAGGTGAAGACATAGTGATTTCTGCAGGTACATGCACTACTAGTAGATTCACATTTAGACCAGTAGCCACTCCAGCTTACTTTGGATTGTTGAGTCTCCGTAGTTTCTCATGCATTTCCAAGTGGGTGCTGATCTTAGCACTTCTGAAATAGCCCTGCATATGCCTTTTGATCATCTTCTTGATTAGAATATATGTTTATTTATTACTTAATTGTTTACTTCTTGGGAAGTAGCCTTTAGTCAGTTTATCATTGGGATAAAAGATGGGATAAAAGATACCGGGCTCCCTTGTAATTTAACTTATTTTGAGAATTAGTCTTTATACGATTTTTTTGGTGATTTTTAATTAAAAAATCTTTTCTTAAACTTCTGTTGAAAAAATAACAAGGACACACACATGATATGAACAATATACATGGACCATTC
>JANJEY010000001.1:48411004-48426098 GCA_024703695.1 Erythroxylum cataractarum | reverse complement strand
CTTAGCACTTCTGAAATAGCCCTGCATATGCCTTTTGATCATCTTCTTGATTAGAGTATATGTTTATTTATTACTTAATTGTTTACTTATTGGGAAGTAGCCTTTAGTCAGTTTATCATTGGGATAAAAGATACCAGGCTCCCTTGTAATTTAACCTATTATGAGAATAAGTCTTTATATGATTTTTTTTGTGATTTTTAATTAAAAAATCTTTTCTTAAACTTCTGTTGAAAAAATAACAAGAAAACACACATGTTATGAACAATATACATGGACCATTCAAATGTTGTTGATATGGAGACCCAATCTAGTTATTAAATTCAACTCGAACCAATTAAATCAGTTATTTTAAAATTAGTAGTTTGAGTTGAGTTTAATTGGTTCGTATCGGGTTTAAGAATTATCTTAACTTCGATCATCGTGTCAACAATATTTGATTTATCTAAGTATGTTATTCATATTATGTGTACTTTGTCGTTAATTTTTATCATAAGATTTTTTTTTTGAAAAATTGAAAACTACAAACAATTGTTCAGTAATTTTATATAGTAGAGATTTTCTTAAAATAAGTTAAATTACAAGGGAGTTTTGTATCTTTTACCTATTTACTATTACCATTATTTGATGCATGTATCAGATGTTGACATAGATTGTAGTGCTTGTCTTACAAAATGTACTGAAACATTCATATATCTAAATGCCCTGTGTTAGAGACCACCCGCTCTAACAGTGATTCAACTCCTAATACTGAGACCTGCACTTCAAACAACCACACACAGCAATAGAACAAGAACAAGAATGAAGTGGAAATGAATGGGATGCCTGTAACTATTATTCCCTAGCTAGACTTAGAGGGCTAGCTGAACCTCCATACAATCCCCAATCACAATATCATAACCGAATGCCCATCATTCTGCCTCTAACAACCTTATATTTCCTCCTTCTAACTAACTCTTACATGACTCGTCTCTCCCTCTTACTCCCCAATTTACCCTCACAACCCCTCACATATTACCTGTATTGCTACATTTATCCCCCCTCTTCTTACTATATTTCTGCTGGAACCTAGTCTCAGCACCCTGTCTGTCCATATGCACGCTAAAGCTTCCAACTCATAATTGCAGTTATAGTTTTGGATACATGACAATGTTAACAAACTGAATCAACAGTGAAGTGTGGTTTCTCTGTCAGCCCCCTTCAGGATATGTGAATTGGCTTCTGTTCAAGTGGCAAATTCATGAGCTGAGCTAAGCTGGTACTATTACCTAGGAGCAAGTGCTTTTGATGAGGATCTACTTAAAAATGCAATCAGATTGTTGATCAGTCTTCGTAGTATCCTCCACAACATTACTATAATACAATGAGACTTTGTGATCGCAACCATTGTTTCTTAATTGGAGAAATCTGTTACCTTGTATTCGAATACTACTATGAAAAATCAGAGGAAATTGCATATTGGTGAAAAGCAATGGAAGTGTGCCGATTGCAAGCATTCTAACAATGTCGGGCCTTAATTTGCACCACCAGAGTATGATTTTAATTTTTCTAGAGGCTATCAGTTTTGTACACTTCCCCCTAGTTTTGTCACTATGTAAATGTTGTTTCTTTTCTATCAGTCGCTTATGGTAATGTTATTTTTCTTCAACAAAAGCTTTTCTTTTCGTAATCATATCTCTGTGCCCACCAAGATTTTGGATCCATCCAGCTGCTTTCATCAATCACCTGTAGAAGTTCTTGCGGTGGACTGCCTGCAGAAAGCAAAGAAGAAAATCAGCTCTACGTTGGAAGTTAAACGCAAACACTTCTACATGTTTTATAGAAAAAGACTGGGTACGGCCTTACTTCCCTGTAGATTCTGTATCAATTTAATGAACTCTTTAATGAGGGGGGTCTTGTATGGAGGTCTGCTGGGATCAAATTTTGAACAGTAGCATCGCAGACCACACATCTGTGCTCGTAAGGGCTTCCTTTCCAAGTTGTTTTTGGTCTACAGTCGTCACACCACAGCAAGTGTTGGCATGGAGAGTTGGCCCACAATGACCTTCGCTGCTGGCACCCAAAGCACTTGCCCTGCTCCACGCTTGTTTTGTATTTCTGTATACAGCAGCAAAGTCAATTGCTTTATTTGGTGTATCATTAGGAATAATGCTGTCAAGACTGAAAATGGACAGTAGAACTTTCCCATTCCTCACATCATAGAAATCAAATTCACGAAGAAAGAAGACTGATCTGTTATTCTGTTTTCTGGCAAGATCCTCCAGGACTGGATGGCTTTCTTGTGGACTGATTTGCTTCCCTCTGAAGATTGGGTCTGGCTTCAAAAATTCAAGAAACCTCGAATTCTCTGTTACCAAACTTTCCTCTTTACTCGAGTAAGACATCTGTTGGGATACTTTAAGGCTGCTCGTAGTCAAATCATCTCTCTCATAGTGAACAGATGGAAGATCCTCAGAGTTCCTTGAGTAATCAGAATCATCATCGACATCATTACTAAATGATGAAGCATAAGAGCACGGGCTGTGTATGGGGTCTGGAAGGGGTACAGGTTGTTGCACTGGAGGCTTTGAAAGGCTGGGAAGAAGTATCATGTGGTTGGCATGTTTTTGTCGACCAATTGGTATATATTTCATACAACAAAGGTCAGGAAAAGACTTCAAGAAATCACTAAGCTTTGGGAAGCCAAGAGAGGCATGGTCCAGCTCAAGTCCGAAAGAAGCCCTGAAATCAGATTTGAGAGAAGAAAGAGCATATTCTCCTTCACTCTTCGTTACCTGTTGTAAGAAGCTAGGGAGCCACCTTTTCAGAGTTTTTAGCCATGCAGGAATGTCTTGATTGTGTGCTTGAGATTGAACAGAAGATGCCTTTGGTTTACCAGATATCAATTTGTCAACCCAAGATGTTAGTATGGGCGATTTATCCTCTCCCGGGGCCTTACAGTTAGATGTCTCTTTTATAGTCTTCTCTCCAACTGCCTGCAACTCTTGCATGTCTTTGGTTGTCTTAATATTGCATGTCAGGCAACTGGGGATCTCCTTTGTGTTCTTCTCCTCATGTATTGCGGGCTGTAGCAAATGGCGGAAATTCTGGTCTTCAAAATGATGAGATGATTTGTGACACTGAACTATCAAGAGGCGTTTTGGGACAACACTCGTGATTTCAACTTGCTTGCCCATAATAGTCACGTAGTGTGCTTCAACAGCTGCTGAAACGGACCATCTATCTTCAAAGGTGACAAAGCCAAATCCTCGAGGCTCTATTCTATCTCCTGTTTGAGTTCCAATTACTACTGCCTCATCTACTGAACCAAACTGCTCATGGAAAAATTTGCCCAGCGAACCTGTTTCAAGGACAAACAAATTACCGATCTTTTGTTTTGATCTGAGATGATATTCCAAAAAGTGATGCAATAGATGGAGTTCACTCGTTTGTGAAATTATCATTTGCTGGTTAACGTTCAAATGAAGAATAAATGCAGCGTATACTGTCACAGATATCTAACCCGAATCCAAGCCAGTAGGAAGACCTCCTACAAAGACTTTGTGTTCAAGATTCCTTGAAAAGGAGTAAGTCACGTCTCTTTTTGCCTTAGCCGGTAGAGGATTCTCTTCATCATGCACGTATAGGCAGTCAGTGCCTCTAACACAGCCACCTGGAGAGTTGAAGTATCTACAGACATCTCTCTTGACACTGGAGCATGTCCTATTATTATCCATAAGTGGTAGATAACTGTGAGACCAAACAGATTGAACATAAACTTGCAAGTTGTACAATCTCAAACTCAGCGTCAAATGAGCTGAAAGAGACCTTTTGGTGATACTGCCGTGGGCTCCTGAGGTTAAAAACTCATCGCAGTTAAAAGAGTTAAACTCATCCACTTGTAATGAAGCAGTTCGTTTCTGGTGAATAGATAGTGCACAATTTGCTGCATTATGAACAAGGAACATTGAGATTTGAGTGCATTATGTAGCAATAACTTCTCTTCGCTATCAAATAATTTGGATTGGATTAGGTTTTCATCTTACATAGGCTAATATTGTTTGAGGTTAGAATGAAACGCATGTCTTGAGTCTCTGCAAGATCTATAGGTCTTTGTTTTCTGTGAGAGAAAATTAGCATTGGAAAACACATGCCAGTACAGGAAATATGCATAGACGACGAAAGGGAAAAATAATGTTGATATTTGAGGGGAGGGATAAGCTTGAAAAGAGAGCGGTTGTTTCTAACCGCAAATTGAAGACTTCGGTGCTTGCTCCCCAACGTAAGAGAAGCTCAACGCAATCCTTCAAGTCATTCTTCACCGCAAAAAATAGTGGGGTTTCTTTACTTTCTGTTCTACAGTTGATGCAATCTGGATCTATCAATAGAAGGACCTGTCGTCGATTTGAGGTCAGACCAAAATCTCAACTTTGATAATTTCAGATTTAAATAAGCTACGAATACCTGAAGAGCCTCTGTATTTCCACTTGCGGCTGCCATATGAACTGCATTTAGCCCCAACTTGTTTTTCTGGCTTACTCGAGCCCCATGCTTAAGTAAGAGCCATACTATCCTGTAAATATGGAAATAATTAGAGTTCGAATGGACAGGTGATGTTTGTTAATGGATGCTTCTCTGTATTCTCGTGAATGAACTTGAGAGAAAGAGGGAAAGAGAGAGACTGGAGATGCTTAGGACTGGAGCCCTTTGATGACTTGAGGCACCAATGAAGAGCAGTATTTCCTTCAGCATCAGCATCATTTATGTCTGTGTTACCCTTCAAAAGCAACTCGATGACGGCTTCGTCTCCTGCCTAAAAGAATGCAAAGCAGGCTCTCATCATGGGTTTCAATAGAGTAATAGATCACAGTTGCATGTAATATATAAAAAACACAAGCCGCTTGGATATGCCTTTTCATGAAAGGTCATACTCACAAACCAGAGGCCCCTTGGAATCAATAACAACGTATAACAATGAACATACGACGATAAACGTCTAAAACGTATCATCTGTGCTAGTTACGTAAAAGGCTTCTTCATGCAGAGCATTGAAATAAATGTTATACATGTCTATATACATGTATAAACATAAACACCAAGTTTTTGAGTGACAGAAATAGAGCTCATCGGAAAATGAGCAAGGTAAGAAAAAAAGAAAAAAAGAATAGTAAATAATAATAATAATAGAGTTAAAAAAAATCTTGCCACCAAATGTTCCAAATTCTAACAGAAAAATCATAACTTTATTAACAGATGCGAAGTAAAAGACAGACGGGCGGAGTAGAGAGTTGAAACGATGATAGTTGTACGCCGTTACATGCATGGAGTCTGTATGAAGTATTCTAGTGGAGGCGCAAGATGCATTCGCTTTTACAGAGGCAACGCCTTCTTACTGCGATTTCAGAAGCAAGCTGCAAGCTTTATTTATCATTATGCATCATGCACCTGTTTGCCCGTAAGCTGTGGTCCCACAACTACTCGAATGAGTCCAAAGGCCTCCGAGGCTCGGGCAGCTGTACTTTTTGTCCTCAAATTTACCAAAATGTCCAGATCTTTACGCAAAGACGAGAGCTATAGTACGCTAAAACTGTCGCTTATTGCTTAACCTAATCCCAACTAGTGACCTATCGTTTCCACTTACGAATGATTAATGACTACAGGAAAATTATAAAAGAAAAAGTCTGACCTGTGACGCCAAGATTAACGGTGATGCTGCCTTCTTGTCCGTATAGCCGTTTTGAGGAACTACATCGAAGAGCTGAAGCAACTCAATCTCGCGGAGCAAGAGCTTCCTTTTCTCGGCGCTCTTGCTCCTCAAAGGAGAAGAGTTCTTTTTGACTGCTCTTAATGACGACGCAGTCTGGCCAAGAGCCAGCGCCTCCCTGATCACGAATTCATAAATCGTGGTCTCTTGTTTGGAACCCGAATCAGTTTCATGCAACACCAAGAGCATATCCTTTATTCTCTCAGCCGCTACTTTGATGAGAATAGCCAAGTCCACTACACGCCCCCCCATGGCACATCCATAAGCCACCTGGTCGAGTTCCTTGGTCTTCTCGCTAAGAAGCTTTACCGTCGTTAAATCCTACACACATCACATCGATGTCATCCAATCAAACAGTCCTCTTTCGTAACAAAGTCAGTTGCTGGCTGCTTTCTGAGTAACCAAACGAGGTATAACAAAAAGTTTCACCTTTTCATTGAGTTGAACGACCAAATCTTCAATGCAGAGGTCATCGGGATTCCAAGTCACACCCACTCTGGAATTCACCAGCAATTAAAGCAAAAATGGCAAATGTGAAACATTATTGGAAGGCATGGACAACCGAAATTAAGAAACGAACCGGAAATGGAAAAAGCAGCATTTCCCAAAAAAACCTACAACTTTAAACCAACTGATCGAAAATACACAAAGTACAACTTAGTGAATAAGTAAATGAGAGAAAAGCAATACTTTCCAAAAAAAAGAAAAAGAGACCGTGTTTGTTTCGACGTTACCTGAGAGTGGACAGTGCCAGCTCCAGAGGAAGCAATGGGCGTTCGTCTCTAGTCCTCAGGTCCGCACGCGCGCGTTTCTTCAACAACATTTCAACGCAACGTGCCGCGTTAGCCACGGCAGCAACATGCAACGGCGTCTTCCCGAACTTATCCGTCTCGTTGACTAGTGGCACCGCACCAAGGTAGCCGTTGACCAGCAATGAGGCGCAGTTGACGGCGTCGTACTCACAGCAGAGATGGAGAAGCTTGGAGACCGAGGCTCGATCAGCAAAAGAGGCTCCGTCTGAAAGAGATGTTAGCAGAGGTTTGTCGTCTTGTGTGATGGCTTTGATGATGCTTGATTCAAACTCGCAATCTCCATTTCTTTCTTCTTCTTCTTCATTGATACCTGACGCCATAGCTCAAACTTTGGAGATCAAGTCTACATATTTCCCGCGATTCAGTGAAAGTTAGCTCAAGCTCGTCAGAGAGCAGAGAAAATGATAACCAAAGAGAGAAGATTTGGAGAAAGTTCGATTGAAGAAGCTACAAAATTTCGTCTTCGTCAAGTAAGCTCAAACCCTAGCGAGGTGACGTCTCTATCGCCATGGGAGAGAGAGGACGATGCTCTTTGATACAGTTACAATTTATAAAGGGATGTTGCCTGAATAGACGAAAGTAGCCCTATTTGAATCGTACAGTCTGGTTAAAAAACAGTAAACAACGAAGGGCATTTCCCGGAATTGGAACATCTGCAATACTTGATGTGACGTGATATGATGCTTAGGACAATTAAAATGAAGTATACTCCCCTCGTATATATATCCGACGGTTTAAAATTTGGGTTA
The DNA here is from genome assembly GCA_024703695.1 of Erythroxylum cataractarum. Lineage (NCBI taxonomy): Eukaryota > Viridiplantae > Streptophyta > Magnoliopsida > Malpighiales > Erythroxylaceae > Erythroxylum > Erythroxylum cataractarum. The sequence goes on along the minus strand of JANJEY010000001.1, from coordinate 48,418,797 downwards.
AATCTTCGAATAATTATTCGATTCGAACGAAAATTAATCGATTTAAGTAAAAATTAATTTAATTATAGATAATTTAAAAGTATATTTTTATAAATCAGACCTTCTTATGATATTTTCTAAGCAACTAAAAAAATGTAAGAATACTAAAATATGAAGCAATTAGATTTATTATAAAAATAATATTTTATTATTGTAAAATACTAAATAATTATGTTTTGGTATTAAAATAAAAGTTTTAAATTTGTTTATCAAATTATCTTAAAAATTATCATGTAATTATTTATTTTATGTATAATTATTTTGTGACATCTTAACAGTAACTAATTCAAATAATATAAAAGAAATTTAATTAAATTTATTTTATTAAGTACAATATTGCAAAGTAATTTTTAGAAGTTAAAATAATAAAAATGATATTTAGTATTAATAAAATTATAATCAAAACTTAATCTTTTAATAATATTTTAAAAACAAAAACGATTTTATATTTTAACATTGAATCAATTAATTTTTTATTCAGTTTTTAATTTTTTAGTTTGATTTAGTTTAATATAATCTTTATTATTAAAGATTAATTAGTTAATTTTTGTAAATTATTTAATTTCTATAAACTAAAAAAAAGATTAATTTTTATTTAACAATTTCAATTTTCAACTAAATTTTAAATTTTTTTTAGTATGAATAATTTTCTTCAATTATTTTTAAATTTTATTTAATATTTAACCAATTTTATAATAATCTAATCGATTTTTAAATTCTTTAATTTTATTGAATATTTAACTAATTTTATAATAATCTAATACTAATTGAACCTTTAAACTTTAAATTTTTTGTTTTACTAATTTAACTTTTAATCCAATGTTTAAAATATATTTAAAAAAAAATATAATAATAGGTGACAAATATTCTAATAATTTCGAATCAATAATTAACTTAATTTTTAAAATTAAATTAATGTAAAGTTAACTAATCAGGGCTAACTTTTGTGAACTAATCAGGGCTAACTTTTGCTATCACATACGACACGGGCAATCTTCTCCTTACCGCTTAGGTTGGCAATGGCAAGAACACTTCGATTCTTTAATGGAGGCGTATCATTTCATGTGTTAGGCAGCGTTTTTTTTTTAAGAATTCGTAATCCAACTTTGAGAAACGAGAACGGCATTCAACACAGAGAAGCATTCCTGTTTGATGATAATATTTTACAGGGTTGTCTTCTCCAAAATCACCAGATCAGTTGCGACCAACATATCAGTGTTTTAACTTCCAAAACCCACCTCAAAAAATGTTCTTGTTTCTTCTTGTCACTCACATCACTGAACTAAAACCATAAAAGAAGACAATGGGATGGAACCTGATGGAGATGGGATTAATGCCCTGGTTGTCCAGCACAAGCAGTTGGCGACCGATGAAAATGTGCAGCACCATTAGGAGGTACGAAGAGACTCCGGTTTTGAACATTTCTTGAGAAGCCAGGCCGTGTTCCGGGTCGAGCAAATGGATTGGATCCAGTACGTTCTGCTTGCATGGCCTGAAAGTAGGCTGAAGAGCAGGCCATGTCCTTGTAATGTGGCAGCGGTTTGAGTACTTCAACAACTTCACTCATTAGAGGTCTTGCTTTAGGATCACGATTAAGACAATGTGCAGCCAAATGGATTGCCTTCTGTGCGCCTTTGATCGAGAAGCGTCCTTCAAGCTGAGGGTCTATCAGTCGATACAGTCTTCGCCTTTCGACAAGATATGGCCGAGCCCATTCCACTAGATTATGTTCGCCAATTGGTCGGTTTTTATCCATGGATCGACGACCGGTTAACATTTCAAGTAAGACCACCCCAAAGCTATAGACATCACTTTTCGATGTAAGATGACCTGAGCCAAAAGATTAGAGGAGTTAATGCAAAGCTCAAAACAATGTATTACTTGAATGCATGCAGGAGAACAAGAGAAATTATTTCTCAGAAGTTCAATCTACTTCTTATTCTTGCAACAATGAGAAAGGCTAGCTAGACTAACATGTAAAAGTCCTAAATCTAGTTTGTTCTCCTGGGAACTAAAAACCCAAAATTTGAAGAATATTTCCAAAAGGTATATCAAGTATGACTGTATGAGTATACACAAACATACGAATGATATTGAAACATATCATCTGAAGCAGTGCTATTGTTATCATTAACAAAGGAAATTACTGGTACGATGCCAAAATTACCATCTAATTGATAAAACAATCAATAGCAGGCTGGAAAGTCAGAAGCTTATGAGTATAAGTTTCTCAGATAACGTGCTTCGTTACAAGAAAGTTAAAATCTTTTGGAAATTTGTGTGGAAACTAGTCAGAAGATCAACAGAAGCAGGAGATTGTTATGGTTGAAAAAACAACAAGAGAAATGTGTTTGTCTTTTCGTGGATAAAAGGGCAACTGATTCATGTCCCTTCCATTGATGCACAACACACAAGTGCATAAGAAAAAAGTGCGGTAAGACAAAAAAAACAAAAGATAGACTTAGCAACATGAGATTCACATTTAAGGAATAAGCACTTAAAAATGATAAATAAAGTTACATGGTAATAAATGAGAGTTCGTTAAGTTTTTTCGGTTCTACCTGTCATCACATATTCAGGGGCAGCATAACCATATGTTCCCATTACACGGGTAGAAACATGAGTCTTATCTCCCACTGGACCATCTTTGGCAAGTCCAAAGTCGGAAAGCTTGGCATTGTAGTCCTGTAATAGAGACAAGGATACTTAGAAAAGTTAACAACACCAAAGTTAATGACTTTTCAATGATAATATTCACTCACTGAATCTAGCAAGATATTAGATGTTTTAAAATCTCGATATATCACTGGCTGTTCAGCTTCCTCATGGAGAAAGGCAAGGCCCTTAGCAGCACCATAAGCTATTTTCATTCTGATGGGCCAAGGGAGAGGTAAGGACCCTGGAACGTTGAAGTTGTTACAGAAATGTGCAATGAGTCCAGTGGTGAAACATAGACTGGTGAAAAAGAATCATCCATGAAATGATACAGAAAGGAAATGTTTTCGGAAGATAATACTGTAAGAAATGAAATCTTCCAAACTTGTCATAATGAAGTATGCTTTCCCTAAATGCTATATATACACAAGGTTTATATTTAATCAAGACGCCACACAGATCAAAAAGAATTCAAGAAAATCAATTTCTTCATTAATCTATCCATGTGCAAACTAGCAAATATGATACACCTAGGTTTGGTCCCTCGAGAATGAAATGCACATACAAACCAATATTAGCTTATTAATAGAGTAAATTCACAATTCAGGCTCTTAAATCAAAAGAAGTTTCTACCTTAAGAAAAAAGCTCCAATAATCGGCTCAAATATGAAAAAAAAATTGTTATTTTCTACAGGAGCTTATTGACCTGAGCTTTATTTCGACCCCCTTAACTTGTCAATCAAGTGACAGAGAAAAACTACAGCAGGCCGTAATCTAATTGACTATTGGTCCAACACTCCAATGTAACTTCGCAATTTTATGGAGGATAGACAGTTAGATGAGTTCAACCACTTACTTCTGAAAAGGTGATTCTCTAAGCTTCCTCGAGGCATGAACTCGTAAACAAGCAGCCTTTGATCATCCTCAATGCAGTAACCAATTAATTTAACCAAATTGGGATGTAGAAGCTCACCGAGATAATTAATTTCAGCCTGCATTATGGAGATAATACACAATAATACTAGTATGTATTCAGATAATTATACAGTAAGCTTCAATCATAAAAGTGGTAATACAAATAGAAATAGTTTGCAACCAGAAAAAATAAGTGAAATTTTATATGCACCAAATTAGACTCAGATCTCTTACAAGCCATTCTTTGTGACCCTGAAGTCCATCATGGTTGAGTGTCTTTACTGCAACAGGAAGCCCTGTGCCAGGTTTGACTGGAGTAGTTCCATTCTCATTTATCCAGCCTTTGAACACACAACCAAAACCACCTTCACCAAGAAGACTCTCGGGTCTAAAATTCCTTGTAGCTGACTTAAGAGCATGAAAGGAGAATTTTCGTAGTTGAGAGGATATTCTAAGTTCGTCCTCAGCTTTTGGAGTTGATGGAGTGCTTTCGGCAATGCTGGTGGCTGAAGAGGATCCTACTGGTACAACAGGTTGGTCTGTGCTGGTATCATTTGTAGATTTACTATCCGCTGAATTACACACAAGACAATAGTATAAAGGTACACATAATGTAGTATTAACTACCTATGCCATATATGGAACAATTGCAGCTTGAAGAATTAAGGTACTACAAAACCAGAGAGATAATATACATCGAAATAACTCCAGAATAGCATGTTTATCGACAAACATTCGAAGACATTTGCTTTTACTTTAAATGCAAATACCACCTTTCTTGATCTATTCATAGCCGAAACTGCCTACAACACTTGTAATTTGATCCAATTTTGAAATTGGATCAAATTTAAAAAAAAACACTTGTAATTGGATCAACCACAAGAGATAATAAATACATGAAAAACACAATATTTCTCATATATCACTTCTGTAAATGGGAAATAAATACACGAAGAGATGTAGTTAATGCATTAATGTGTTACTAATAGATTGATTTCTAACCATTTGACTTGAATATTACTACACAGAAAGAAAGAAGTCTATGAAATTGGGTTCACTTATACCAAGACAACAAGAGTTTGTCGTTTGCGATAACATCCATCGTATCTTGCATGAAGGCAATTCACACATAACTCGAATGTAGAAGGAAAGGCATCCGAGTTGCTTTACACTTTTTAAGTTCAAGGTCTATTTTAACCATCTCATTTTCTTCATTTACAGTCAATATACGACTAAGTAGGGCTCTCAAGCCATTTGTAATCAGGATTATACCATCTTTCCAAGACATACTTTAACTCTAGCTCATAATTCTGCATTACAGTAACATTTTGCAAGAACTTATGTATAAGTCACAACTCTCTTCCGTAAAATTTCTCTCTGGTGTAAATGAAAGGTCTGACATTTATGTGCATTAAGAAAATGTGGTGGCCTGGTTGCTGCTGTTCCTTGAATCAGACAGCATAAGATGCTCTCATGCTCAATCGTACCGACCTGCTCTATATACAAAATATTCATGGTGGAAGCTCCAGAACTTCTAAAAGATAAAATATTTCATAATGAATCGCCGAAATTAATGCAAACAATCATATAAAGTCTAAATGTTTCAATAAATATCATCTCTTGCATGCACATCTTGGGACAGATGCCATACATATTAGCGTAAAGGTTGAGATACGACACCGGGCTTAAACAAACACAAACTATAACCACTAAACTGAACCGTTATGTTTCTGTTATTCAACTAGTACATAAGCCAAAGAGAGAAAAATAATAATAAATTAGACAGCCGCAACTGCAGCAACAGCTGTAGCAAAGTGCGCAGGACAACTAAATAGCATCCAAATCTTCAACAGTTGGAAGATGTCGGATAAAGAGTCCTGATATAGCACACAACAAATGAACCTACTTAGATTCAAATTAGTATATAAAAGTAATACGACAATACAGCATCATAAGTAATCCAACAAAGAACCAAAGGGATACAAAGAATATATTATCAAACAGCAAGATCCCACCAGCCTATATTTGTCAACTGAAGGAAGTCAATGGACATCACCAAATACCAAATTTAGAAGCTCAAACATAAAATAATAGGCTGTAGAAGAGACGGAATCGTCCAAATCGAAAATATATCTGGGCACTGCAAACAAATCATTCGACAAAACTGTGAAATGGAACCGTACCATATTGGGTGCTGGTATCACTTGTGGAGCCATCGTCCTTGGCAGTTGAAGAAATGCAGCTTGTCATTAGCCTAAATTTGATCCAACACCCAGTAACCTCAGCAGAGTCATCTTTCTTCTTCTTTGCTTTTGTCTTGTGTTGTTTAGAACCAGCCACGTTAACAGAGTCAGGTCCAGGTCCTAAACCCATCTTCTTGGAACCTTAAGCTTGTATAAACTTCCCGTTTCATAGAGCTACCTTATCGCCCCAAATAATATCCATTTGACCCTCATAAACGACTCCAAACCCATCAAAGTGGGAACACGAAAATGTCCCTATCAACAATGATAAGCTGCTAACCCAAATACGCCAAAAAATCCCAGAAAGCAAAAACCAAATACAAATCAGACCTCTACAAAATCCATACAAAAAGTTAGCTCCTTTGTCAATCTATATCAGCATATGAGTCCCAAAAAACAAAAACAAAAACAAAAACAAAATGAGTTGAACGCGGGTGAGGAAATCCGGTCTAGAACAGTAAAATCGCCATAACAGAGACGAACCTAGATCAGAAAATGCACATGCAAGGCAACAAAACAGAGCAAACTTCAGACAACATTAGAGCATACAAATTCAGAATCTTTGACAGGAAGCCACGGGAACTGAACAACAAACCAAAAAAATAAAAGCATCGAGTGAAGAGTGTACTTAAATTTCGTGCCTTGTTTCAGCTCACCAACTCCCACACTGCATTGCCTAGACAAGACCAAGCTCCACGAGCAAACCCATCAATGTCGTTTCTCTAGAAAGACTGAAAATGGTGAAAAAAAAAGAGGTAAAGATTGTGTCTTTGTGGGCTCCCAAAGCCATTTAAAGCCGCTAGAGTGAAAGAAAGAGAGAGATAAGGAGAAAGGGCAAACGTGCGTTACATGCGTGAAAAGGAGCGAACGGAGAGGGAAGTTTTAAAGCGTCCAATGTTTTACAGACAATAAAGATCAAACCAAAACGACCATAGATATTCTGGTTGGTTTTCCTTTTCTTTTTAACTTACCGTCTCCATTTGTTCGTTGGAACTTGGAAGTAGGGGCCACAACGGGTTCAGGTTTAGGGCCTGCACAGGCTCAAGTCCGGCCCAACGCTGTTGTTGGGTTCAGCCCGTATTGGCCGAAGCCCGGGTCTAACATAACCCTATCTAAACTATTTTTATAATAAAAATATAAAAATGATGCCATTTTGTAAAAAATAACATCGTTTTACTTATATGTATCGAGTCTTGGGTTAGGTTAGTTGACTTCGAGCTAGGCTAAGTCAGACCTAAATGTCATCTTTAAATGTAACACCAAATCCTACAATTGATATCTCTAACCAATAACCATATGTTTTGTCATTCATTAACCATATTATATACCTTCCTATTTTTCCTTCATATGATAACTTAGAATGAGATGTTTATATAGGCATTGTAATTTTGCTTGTGATACAAACCTCACTTACAATTTTGTTTATTCTAAAAAATATTCTTATTTTTAAAAATATTTAAATATTTCATAAATATTTTATATGAAAAATTTTAAATTGCTTATTTTATAAAGTTTTTGTCCAAAGTGATAATAGATCGGATCTAAGGATCTTAGAGCTCGAGTTGGATTCAAAAAATCTCAAATTTGAATATCATATCTCGAGTTTGAACTTGATCAAGATTAAATATTAGAGTTTGAGTTCAAGTTCAATTTAATATATTTTAACTATATAATTATAGGTTAAATTAATCCGATGATCTTGTTTGGCAATCAGAGGGTTGCGTTGGAGGTTAGCTGATTTGACTAGTGGATAATATTAGTTGTTTATTTAAAATTTTTTGATAAAATTAATTATTTAGTATTAACTGTTTATGTGTAAAATGACTTATAATGATATGAATTTAAAAATTATAAAGACAAGACTATTTGTTGGACCCCACCCCCCACACCTGGGCTAACATTTCCCACCCAGCGTGTGTTTGCGGGTTATACCACGGCGGG
>JANJEY010000001.1:48387306-48402932 GCA_024703695.1 Erythroxylum cataractarum | reverse complement strand
GCTGGAATCATCATCATCCTTTGCTTCTTCAATCTTTAAAGCCTTTGATGTGTTCCTCTTAGTTTTCTTCTTCTGGAACGGTACAAAACACATATGGTATAACTAACGAATGTAGAATAATTTAATGTTATTGACATCACGTTCCAATACAATTTTTATACTCAATATTTTAAAAACTAGACTGAAATTTAATTTGGTAAGATAAGAAGTTTAAGATCTAAAAGATTCAACTTGTATTATAATGTCATAAAATTAGTATAAAATAAATATCGAAAAAATTAAAAAATTTTAAATAAGATTTAAAAAAATTATTATTGTTCGTCGAAGAATTTGAAATTTAATTTAAAAAAGAGACAGTTAAAAAATAAACTAATTTATTATGGTTTATAAAAATCAGATCGCGAAAATTGAACAATTAATAAATAAGCCTGCCAATTTTTAATAAGGATTATAAAAATAAATCAAACTAAAAAATTTGATCTGTTCAAAATTTTTATAATTGAATCGATTGAACTGATTCAAAATTTTAATTATTATTTAAACCTAACCTGAACTAATAATTTTAAATAATTACAATAAATTATTAATTTAAATTGAGTTTGATTTATTCTATTTATTATAGTCATATTTAAAATTTAAAATTTAAAATAGATGCAAACTTAAAAACACAAAGAATCTCGTATCTTTTATCTCATATATTATAAATTCAGATCATCCTAAAAGATCAAACTGGACCCCAATTTCCAGAACTTGCTCAAAATAATTCAGATTTCAATTTTATATGTTAAATTCATGATTCCAGAGCATCATCTGCAATTAAAAATGTTAAAAAGGAAGGAAAAAAAAAAAAAAAAAAAAGCAAGGAGAGAATCGTTTTTCTTTTTAAAATTTATTTCATGGCCCATACTACATGCCAGTGCTGGAAACCCACTCACCAGCACATGTAGCCTCAACTAAGAAATGCTTTTCTTTATCTGCTATGATCCAACATAAGAAGTTTATCAAAATTTTGAAAAGAAAAAGTAAGGGAAGCAAAGTGTGTGTCATTCACAGCTATCAAATTCCCCACACTCCAAAAATGGATATTGAAGCAAATTTTGATCACTTCTATACACCAATCTACAACCAAACGATGAATTTGAAAATGGTGGGCAGGATCCACTTTTTAAAGGTTTCTTTTTTTGAATCAGTTGGTGGTGAATTGGGGTTGGTTCAATGAGAATGGTGCCTGCTGCTCTGGCCATTGCCAGAAACCTTGCTGCTCATCGATGCCATTGAACATGTTGCAGAAGTTTTCGTCTTGAACCAAATGATCAACTTTCAGGCCTTGAAGCTCTGGCCTGGTTGCACCTTGGAGAAGCTGAGTCATGTTCGTAGGCCTGATTGAAGTGGAGAAGAGTTGTTTCGTGCTTCGTTGTGAAGATAGTGGAGTTCCATCCACTGGAGTTCTTGAGATGTCTAAGTTTATATCACAACTGTTCTCGCTTCCATTGGTCCAGGAAACCTCAGTTTGTTTCTTGAGATTAACATCATTTGAATCACTACCCTTTAGAGCCAACAACTGTTGCATTTGAGCAAGAGAGTGAAGAAGAAAGGCCAGGGGATGGATAGATACAGATCATGCCAAGTTCATGTCAGAAAAAAATAATAAAAAGAAAACTTGCAAACATGTTAACTTGAAAACTGGAAACATTTAATTAAGCTTTGTAGTGTCTGCAAGTTGTTTCTTACTTAATGTTGGATAATGAAACTGAGCCAATAGAATCATGTACTTTTTCCAGGACGAGATTATATCAAATTCCTCGAAAATTTGTTACAGAACAAGCAGATTAAGATAAGCATTCACGATAATGGAAATTGTTAGAACTTCTCAAATCAGAAATTCAATCACGCCGTATTCTTCTTCTTGTCCAAACAACAGAAATTTCCACTATTTAGAGAGAGCTATGCGTACCTCTGAGTGAAGTTTCTTGTTCAGGGCCTGAAGAGCATCATTATCGGCTTTTAGTGCATCAAACTGTTTCTTCAACACTTCATAATCTTTCTCCAGTTGCTTAGTCTTCCACCTTGCTCTCCTGTTCTGGAACCATATAGCTATTTGCCTTGGTTGCAGACCCAAAGCTTTAGCCAACTGCATCTTCCTCTCAGGCTCAAGCTTGTTCCCCAACTCAAAGCTCTTCTCAAGTGCCTTAACCTGCTCCAAGTTGAGTCTCTTCTTCTTCTCCCCTATTTGTGACCCATCATCTGAGAGCTCGTCGTCTCCTCCATTCACTTCTTCACACTTCTCCATACCAGAAAACGACATGGATCTCTTCATCATGAAATGCCCTCCAATTCCTGCACAACCATGAATCAAATATGAGCAACATGCATGTAAACGCACCCACACACAAAAGAAAAAATAAGCCATTCACACAACAGAAAGGAGAAGACGCAGACCAGGGAAAAGCTGTGGAGGGCAAGAAGGGAGAGAGTTGAGGGAGGAAGGTGAAGGAAGGTGGTCATTCTGATGATGATGATCTTCATGGGAATGGAACAAGAAAGCACGAGGAGGGTAAGCCATCTCAATATTCACCGCATAAGCTGGCGATCCAATTCAACTTATGATGAGCCTTTGAAGCTTATGGAAGAATTTCAGGAGGGGAGTGTACAGATTTGAGATTATAATTCTGACCCCCTTACGAGTACTGAATCATGTTTGACAGATTAGAGAGAAGAGGACATGTTGGTGACGAGTGCAAAGACTGAAAGACAGTGAGTGATAAGAATGAGAGGTGTAGGTTATGCTGTGTAAATATATCAGGGATGGGGGCTTTCCTGGACCCATCCTATGACATGGGGTTTGCCTATCATATGTTACAAAAAAACAAAAAAAAGACTAATCATTTGAACATTTACTTGACTTTGTGACACAAAAAACTATGGTTTTGCTTACTAAGTTTTTAATTAAAGTCCGTAATCATAACTATTATTTGATTTTTGTTTTGAAGTACTTTTTATTTATATATGGTGTTTAATATTTTTATAGAGTAAAAATACATTAAAAATCATTAGTCTAAATTTATAATTAATATAAAAAATTTATGGTTAGCAATTATCACTATATTTATATCTTAATAATTATTACATAAAATATAAGTATTTAGAAAATGGTTGGAATTTAAATTTAAATTTAATAAATTTTTAATATGCAAGTTAGTGATATTGTTTTTAAAAATTAAATTATACTTCTGCATCTTATATTTTGCATGGAGAAACAACAAAATTAAAAAAAATCAGAATTAAAAGAAATTGTTCAACATAAATTCTTTATTAGACAACAAATTATCCAAAATTTAGACAAATAATATTTACATGAAAAATAAAATTGATTAAATGGTGTATATATATATATAGTAGTTCAATCATCATAGAGATCTGCTTAATAGCCATCTAACCTCTATCACACAGGCCATGTGTGATGGGGAAACTAGGCAACATGAAATTCCATAATCCAAGGAGAAGAAATTGTGGACAGATGGTTGTAACATGTCTCATGCTTATCCTATAAAAATCCATATATGGTGGACCTTGCACCTATTAATTAATATGTGACTGCTTGGTATCTGGCATTAGTTGAGCAATTTTGTTAGAAAAGTAATATATAGTGTATTTTAGTTGTGTTATCTATCCATAATCCAAATGTCTAATCTTTTTATTCGGACAACTTAGTAAAAAGTCCGATCAGGATTCGGAAAAGTTTAGCGATACACAACTTTACTCCTAATTAGACTTAACTAGTAAAGAAATTGTTTTTAATAGACCATCGTGAAAAAATAAAATGATAATAACTAAAAATAAATTATCGATAAAATAACATAGTAATAAAAATAAATAAACATGTATAAATAAAAATATAACAATACAAGTTTACTACAAAATACAAACTTCTGTAAATAGTGAGGTTATTAACATTCATAAATCATAACATTACATGAAAACAATATTTTAGTTTGAAGAGTCAAAATCCGTCAAAATTGTAAATAAGATCAAAGAGCATATGTCTTGCTAGTAGCTCATGCACTCTCAGTGTAATTAGAACAATTAAGATTCTAAATTAAGAAATTTAACACTAATTGCAATAATTCTATTGTAATTGTGTTTAATTTCGTTCATATAAATTCATATAATTTTATAATTTCCTTAATAATCCACAATCATAATAAAAACTCGTAATTATTAATTAATTTTTGTAGAGATTAAAATAGGCGTAGGTTAAAGAATATATAAATCAATAATTAAAAAATTCAATTAATTTAAATGGTTTAATTGTAAAAGTCTTGAACTGTCCAACTTTTCAGTTCAGTTTTTAATTTTTCAGTTTGATTTACTTTAATAATTTTTGTAGTTAAAAATCAATCAATTTATTAATTAATCGTTCAATTTTTATTAATTAATGGGTTTTGATTTTTAATCAAAATTTAAAATTTTTGATCAATTAAAACCATTTTTAATCATATTTTAAATTATTTAATTTTGTTCAATCTTTAACCAGTTTTCTAAAGATCTAATATCAATTATATTTTTTAAGCCTTACACTTCTTGTTTTATCGATTTAAATTTTAATGCCCTCAAGGGGTGTGGCTCGATGGTTGAGAGCGGAACTTGACTTTGGTTTGGTCCCAGGTTCGATTCCATGCTAGTCCCTCTTGTAAGAGCCTAGGGTAGCCGAGGTTTTACCTGTAGATGGAAAACTAGTTGGATCCTCAATGATAAGGTGCGTCCACTTGGTCCATCTGTGGGGTGGTACGCCAATTGGACCTTTAGAGACGTGTGTCCGCTTGGCCCACCTACGAAGTTTCTTCGAATAAAAAAAAGATTTAAAATTTAATCAGATTTTTAAAATGTTGATATAAATGGCAATTGGATGATTTTCTTTTTCTTTAAAACAAAGGTTGACGAGCATCTCCACATTTTTGGCACCCACTTTCATTAAATCTTACATGCCTATTTCATGGCATGGAACATGTCATTTATAGTACTATCCATGATGGAAAAATCATTTCCTTCTTTTACTTTTTAGCCTTCTTTTAAGAGTATCTAAGGTAAATTCTTTTTTCTAGAACGATTCTATATTGTGGCGATGGGTCCTATATTGTATTCGCCTACAAGAAAGCTCCTCACATGCATTTATTGGAAGTTTAGGGAGAGTACAACTTTGATATAGGGTGGAACCATGTTATTCCAAGTTGTTTCCTCACCTCCATATTTATTAATTAGATAAGAAGAAGAAGGAGAAGAAGAAAGAAAAAAGAAAAAAGGTATTCTGAATCTTCTCCACATGCATTTCTGCTCCCATGTGCCCCTGTTCCACCTCCTTTCCTCTCTCCCTCTGTAGCTTGATAGGATTTCTCAACCACAATGTTCTTTTAAGATCTATGTTCTTCTACTTTGCTTGTTCATAGAAGTGGCAAATTTGGCATGATTCGTTCTTATTCAAATCAATGAAGCATGATCAAGTTGATTAGACCTTAGATCGAGCTCAAGTCTAAAACTAAACTTAGAAATTTGATTAAAAAGAATTAAAACGACGTCATTTTAAAAAGTAAAATTAAAATTATCACGCTTTTAAATTAAATTCAGACTATTATTTGAGATGCTCGAATCTAAACGAGTCAATGCATTTGATTGCCATACCTACTTATCCACTTACTTTACCCTTAAAAGCCATGACTTTCCACTTTTCCTTTCTTTAATGAGATACACTTATCAACTAATCCAATCTGGGACCAGCTAGCCAGCATCCATGTAGATTAGTAACTTTTTTCTTCCCCAAGCGATTCCATGTTGGGTTGTTGGGACTTCTTGTTACAGGCAGCTTACTTGGGTAGAAAGGATTAGCTGAAGCTACTAAACTTGTTTCTCCTTTTCTTAATACCAACATATATATGGTTATGTCGGCTGTTTTAGTCCTAGGCCCAGATCCACACGTCCACGACCTATTCGCAGAAACCTCCCATGCATACGTGAGAATCTAAACCTAACATCTATTCCATATATAAGGTACTACTTTGTCATGATATAGGTACGACATTATAATCCTGACATTCTTTATTTACCGCCACCAAAACCCTCACTAAAAGACTAACTTAAGCGTCGGAAGAGCCTGCCGGCTATCAATTCCTGATGTGCCTTGTGCTGTTTTGTAAGTATTTTCTTGTTAAAGACAACCAATCTCATGGATCCAAATAATAATACCCTGTCTCACTAGAATCAGGCAGAACCATATATATATATATATATATATATATATGATCTGAAAAAAAAAAGAAAAGAAACACCCATTTAGAGATGCTTTAAGATTCGTTTAAATCTTAAAGGAGTATGAAATTATCTATAGCAACCTGACAATTCCTGATGTAAATGATTGCCAATTAATATGAATGTTGACAACTGTTTCAGGGTAACCTTTTATTTGAGTGAAAGTTGGAGCCTTTTCTGATGCTACTGGGTGATGAACAGATCATGTAATCCACCAAATTCTGATCCTGTGCAGTGTTCCATGTAAAGCATATTCCTTTTAATTCTTAAAGCAGGCAATAAAACAAATTCTAAATAATAATAATATTATTAATAACAAATTAACAATAGTTATTGTTATCAAAATACAGATAAGCCTACCTTTACATAATAAATAAATTGTAAACACATGTCAATGGTATTAATGCTTTTTCTATCCTTGATAACGGTAAATTAATTTGTAAGTACGTTCTTGTCTCCTTAAATTCCTCAACGAGGACAAGAGACTTAGGCCTTCATCGAAATTGGGTCACTGCCCGTTTTCGTGAGATCTCGCTCAACTTTGGAACATCGGAAAGCCGCAATTAGGCAACTGGGTTTGGTTCAGAAATTATAATGCCGCACACACTTTTAATAATGAGTGAAAATTATACACTTCTCTTATAGTTTAATTAATTTTTAATTTTTTAAAAAAGTTCTTTCTAGTTTTAATTTTTTAAAAAATATTCTCATAGATTTCAACTAAAAAATAACGATTAAATAAATATGAATATCATATATAAACTAATTAAGTGCCTGATTATATAGGCTTTTGAAAAGTTAATAAGTACTTTTCTTCATCATAAAAGCCTTTTTTTTTTTAAAATAAGTATTGGACTATAAAATAAAAAAAGCACATTTTTAATAGGCATGACTTTTAGAATAGATTTTTCATATCAATTAATAAGCCTATATTTAGTCCCTTTTATTCTTATGTTTTACACGTATTTCCGATAATATCCACAAACTCATCTTCTCGTTTATTATTTATTTAACTATTTACTCAACTTGAATATTTATATTAGAATTTATATAGTATTATTTGGCTTTGTTATATTTTTAATATTTATTTTTAGTATTAGTTTATTTATGATACAATCCATACAAAATATTTGATTAGATATATCTTCATTTATATTTTATGTGGTTTAAAATTAAATAATATTTATATGCGTACACAATTTTTATTACAAAATAAAATATAGTTAAAATTAAAACTTTTTGTATTTTTATGTTACTAAACAATCTACTGTATGAAACTCTTTCGAAAAAGCGTTTTTTTACATGACAGTCAAATAATCAACTAATTTCTTAAAAAAATTATTCTCTTAAAAGATATACAAAAAAATTATACTGACAAAAGCTTTACTGGTATAACCTAACCAAATAAAGACTAAATGTTATTAATACAATAACATAACTCAACTTTTAGATTCTAATAGAATCAATTAAACTTGATTAAATTAATAATTTAAGATAATTTAATCAATTATTGGTTTGAGTTAGATTTAATTATTAGATTCAAGTTTAAGAGTTTAATCAAATTGTCACGTTTAACATAATATTCATGCTAGTATATTTTTTTTGTTGTTTTTTCACAATGTATAACGGATTATTTTAAAAAAAATTAAAAGAAAATTTTTCTATATTTTTAAAGATTAAAAATGAATTTTAAAAAATTTCTTAAACTACATGAAATATTTATATAATTTACCCTAAGACATTTATACAGAGAGCAAGCAAGAATGGTAATGGGTTGAGATTGGCCCACGCTTGAGTTCAGTTCGAAATTTTATGTTATAATTTGGGCCCAATTTAAAGTTTTTTTCAAGCCTAATTAATATTTTATTTTTTATTAATTAAAGACGTCGTTTTAGAGGTTTGGGTCGATCGAATTGAATTTTTTTTTGCCATCTCTAAAATTATCAAGAAGTTAAATAATAAAATAACCAAGAACAACTAAATGAAAAAAAAAATTAAAAGACAAGTTAGGAAGCGTAAGGTGATTGTTGTCAGCTAGACATGCATGCAACCACTTGTGGACGTTCATCTAAAAAATCAGATTGACTAGAGAACCTGAACCGTTTGATTTATAGACTGAACTCCATTAAATTGCATGATCACATTCCAAATACAAATCTAAATGAAATCACATAATAATAGAAATCATATATAGAAATGAAAAAATCGGCCTAGTCTGCCCAATCAACTTAACCCAAGTCAAGTTCAAGTAAAGTCAAGTTCAAGTTGATTGGGTTTAAATGCCTGTTTATTTTAACTTTTAAAGACTGAAAAAGTACTTTTTTTACTGTAAAAGTTATTTTTAAAAAAATGAGCATTTGGTTGTAAAATTCAAAAGAAGTTTTTTCATAGAAATTGTTTTTTGGAAGCTAAAATACTATTTTTCAAACACTTTTTTCAGGTAGATTTTTCGAATCAATTAATAAACTTATTTTTTAGTCCTCTTTACCCTTATATTTTTACATATAATTCTCACAATAGCCACAAATACATCTTCACATTTATTTTAAGATTCATATAACATTATTTGACTTTTTATATTAGTTTTACTTATATCATAATTCACATAAAAAATTTGGTTTAATATATTTTCATTTATATTCATATGATTTAAAATTATATAATAATTAATATATTATACTTTGCATATTGTTTAATATATTTGAAATAATATTTATATACATAACTAATTTTTATTACAAAATAAAATATAGTTAAAATTAAAAGTATTTTTTATTTGTTAAATTGTCGAACAATCTATTATATAAAACTTTTTCAAAAAAGCTCTTTTTTTTTAATAAGAGTCGTACAGCCAGTAAGTCGATGTCATTTTAAGCGACTTGTTCAAATCTGACCAAAGTTTTGGGCCGCGCCTTGGAGAGTCAACTTAGTTCGACCAGTCTCATTATCAAGTCTAATCGCATACGATGCATGTGCAATTTGGAGATATAAATTAGGAGTTAGCAGACAAACATTCCACCCAAGAAATCGTCACACCTTTTCAAACAAAACTCTTAGGCCTTAGCCCCATAAAAATAGTATTCTAACCCAATGTACTTGTGTTAGGACGATATGTGATCTATTTATTAGTCTTATTTCATTAAGACGCACAGATTTAGATACCATTTTGTAATATCTGGTACCAGATTAAAATTAATACGAAATAAAGTGTCGGATATATCGGATTTAAATATCAGTCAATACTAGCCTGTGTTTGATAATATTGGTTAGTACCAGTCGGTATTCAAAATACAGACCGAATATTAGTTAGTACTGAAAATTTTAAAAAATAAGAAATTTTTTTTGCAAAATTTTCAAACATTTTGAAATCTCGCTCCTCTGGCCTTTCCTTTTTTTTTCAAATTTTTTAATTAATTATTTTATCTACTTCGACTTTTATAATTATTATGAACTTTTAATTTTTGTTTTTAAAATAATAATAAATATTTTATTACTAATAATAATTATAGATTAAACAAAAATTAAAAATAAATTTTTCATTAAATTTATTTAAATATTTTATATAATATTTATTAATAAAGAATTAATACAAGTATTTTATTTTAAAAATAAATAATTTATTATTTATTATTTATAGACTAATATTTATTATATATATTTTTAATTATTAAATCAAAATGTTTTTGAAATTTACATATCTTAAATTTAATTATATTTATTAATAATTATTAAATTAAATTAAATTAAATTTATAAATTAAATTAAAATTGTGATTATTATGATTTTGGAGACATGGTTAAAAATATACAGTATATCTATAAAATATGATAATGAACTATTTTGTAATTTTAAAAAAATTCAAAGACTATTTAATAAATTAAAAATTTTATCCAAAATGGTACTCAGTATTAACCAATACCGGTATAGTACCATATTACAACTAATATGATACTAAATCTAGTATAGTATTTGTAACATTATTAAGACTTCTGGAATTCAAATCATTCTTATTAATTAGTTTAAAACCTTTTAAAAACTAAAATAATATATGATCTATTTATAAAAGACAATCCAACAATATCTTCTTAGAGACATGATATGCGAAATTTGAGAAAGTATGCAAATTTACTCTTAATTAATTAAAAAATTATTTTCGATAGATCCACTTGAAAAGGAGAAAAAAATAAAAGATAAAAATTGAGAATTGTTAAAAGAATAAGTAAACACATAATTGCATATAAATAATAATTAAATAAAATAGGAATAAATGAATAATTCAAAATAAAAATAAAAAATAAAATATCAAAATAAAAAAAGATAACAACAAAAATAATATATAAATATGTAAAAATAGATAAAAATAAAAAGCACATAAATAAACAAACGAGAAAGAAGCGTGATATATGAAATATTTATGCACATCTGGTTGATTTCTCACTAATTTAATCAATCATCTTTTTCTTTAAGCCATCATACTTAAAATAAATGTTTTAAAATTTAGACCAAAAGTGAATACGAAAAGAAATTTAAGGTTTTAAAAGTTTAATCGGTATTATACCATGTTAAACCAGCAAAAAATTAAATAACATTAAAGAATTTGAAATATAATTAAAATAGATTGTCTTTACTAATAAAAAATTAAAGTTTAACTAAAATTAAGATTGTTAAATAAAAATTAATTGATTTATTTTAATTTATAAGAATTTATTAATCTACAAAAATTGGCCGATTAATAAACAAATTGATCAATTTTTGACCAGAGAGTTATTAAAGTAAAATAAAATTAAAAAATTTGACGATTAAAAGTTTTTATAATTAAATTAGGTATATTGATTAGATTTTTAAATCATTAATGTTAATGGGTTAGGTCAGAGTTGGGTCACTCCGGGCTCAATCCAACCTGGCCCACCCTGACCCGTAGTTGGATGGCCAGCAGGCCGACCCTTGGCCCAATCCACTCCATCCTTATTTTAAAAAATTACAAAACGATATCATTTTTGTTGTTTCGCTCAAACCATGGGCCCGTCCAACCTAACCCTTACTCAGGTCGATCTTGACTGAACTATTTTGACTTGTGACCCAATCCATAGAATTGAGATCCTTAGTATTATCTTCAACAAACATTACCCCCTGTTTAGCCCACTTAATGCGGAAATTTTGGTTGTATTTGTGAAATTTTAAGTTCTTATTTCATATCCTAAAATAAGTATCTTTTTAAATTCAAAACCGATTCATTAAAACTTTTTAAATTTAAGCTATCTTATAAATTTATATTTTTATAACTTTTTAGTGACTATAAAAATATAAATTATTTAATAAAATAAAGAAAACTTATAAGATTATTTTAAAATAAAATTTTAATATTTTTGTAATAATACATATGAAATGTCAATCATAATTCATTAAAATGAAAATCGTTAAATAACTATAATTTTATAATTTTGATAAGATTTAGAAATAAAAAATTATATGAACAAAAATACATTTATTTCTCTTAACCTGACTCAATTTAACTTATTATTATTTTAATAAATTATAAGATTTGAATAAATTATTTAACAAACTAATAATTTGAAATAAAATAACATAGTTTAAACTAATTACCATTTACAAACTCTCGATTAATCATATTTAATTTGCGATGTCCAACTTGGAACTCTCAATCTTGTAAAAGCAGGAGAAGCTTTGGGATTCCTCCGTACGATGCTATAATAAGAACATCGACATGCCATAACTCTTGACTTTAAGAGAATTTATGAATATGGAGAATACTAAAGTAGGCGATGGGAAATGTGAAAGAAGGAGAAGGAGAATCACATGTGAATGAGGAATAACTCATAATCCCATACATGTAGCAACGTTTATATTAAAATTTAAGTTAGATTTTAATGTTTCGGACCTTTCAAAATCAACCATAACTTTTAAAAAATGTTCAAAATAAATTCTGATTGGACAGAAAAATTAACAACATTGAGTCTCTATCATATAAATGCCAAATGATAATTTTTTTAATTTTGTTAAAACGAGACATATTTTTATTTAAATTTATATTGTTAAATGTATTGTCTAACCTCTCTTGAGATTCACTTCTCTTTTAAATAATAAAATCCTCCGTCATTATCGTGACATTTAATTGACGGAGACTTAACACTGACAATTTTCTACCCAATCAAGATCTTATGATTTGGACAATTTTCAAATATTAGAGTTTATTTTGAACACAAAATTTCAATGCAAACTTTGGGGCTAAATTGATTATAGTATTATCAACCTTTTTAGTTAAACTAAATTCAATTTTGGATATAAAAAAATATGCTTCTTTATTATTCAAAAGGTTGTACAAATTCATGTAAAGTGTCTAGGATCAAAGAACCTTGGTAATAAAAAAATAGAGTAAATGATGAATGATAATGAAATTTAACTTATATTTTAATTTTTTATAATTTAATATTTTAAAAGAAGATTCTCGTATATTTAACTATAAATACAAGAGTTTTTTAATGAAATATTTAATTATGATAAAATTTATAAAAAAAATCATTAAAAATAGTATTATAGATTTTTATATATTCATAAGTAATTTAATTTTAAATATATATATTTTTCTTATTGTTATTATCATCATAAAATAAGGGGCATGGAACTTTCAAAAAGAGCCCAACCCTACGTCTGTGTCCTTGTCATCCTTTATGCAAAGTCACATTGCTCGTACCTCCAGCATTCCCTATTCGCAACGTTCACCATGTGCGGCTTTGTTTATCTCACTGAGGTTCTAGAGAGGGAAAAGTACAGGACATAGATCGAGAGAGACTTTTTCCAGAGTGGGTACCGGGTTGTGTTCACGGAGGTTTAATGAAAGTCTCTGTCTTTTTGACTTTATTTTCTTTGAATTTCCATTTTTTTCCCAACCATTTTCCTCCTAGGAAAATCCCTGATTTTTTTCTTTTTGTTGATCGCAACCCGTAATCTCTTGTCACGAGAGTCTTCTGAGTTTCTGAAACCAATTTCTTCTGTTCTGTTTTCAGTTTCGACTTGTCTTGACCTCTGTCTCTGTTCAATGGATTCTGTCAGTTGATCGTTTGTTTTATGATCACCCATTTGGTTTTTCTGTTGAATGATCATATAAAGATTGGATCTTTCTCAAAACTAGAAGTACCCAATTGACAAGTTTCGTGTTATCTGTCTCTAGGTTTGAAAATTGATATAATCTTCGAGCAGCTCTGACGCGTTTTCTCGGTGGATCTACCTCTTCTGCTGTTTTTAATACCTATTAAAGGAATGTTCCTCGCTTTTTCCATTTTGATCTAATTCTGAATCCTGTCATGCCATATTTTGGGAGATATTAATCTCTTCGTGTTAGTGTTTCGAAGTGGATAATCATTTATGGGTTGTACAACATCAAAGCAAAAACGTTGCCGGCACTGTCAAGCGCCGTATTCGCCGGTGTCTCGAAGCTATTCCATGCATGTTCTCCACCCACCACAGCAAAGAGACGATAGCTATCATTTGGTGGCTCTTACATCCACAACACTTGGCAATCTGATGCTGGATTCATCTATATCTAATCACAAGAACAGTAACGGAGCAATTGAAGTCACACCCAGAAAAGGAGATGATCAGAGGAATGGAATTGTCGGCGAAAAGGAATCGAACAGCAATGAGTGTTCGATTTTCGACAATGGGGTCGTGGATGATAAGGAGTTGAAGAACCAGGTGTTCTCAACGGGTCTAACTGAAGCCAAGTCATGGTCTAATATGATCCAAGAAAAGATCCACAAAGTTGCTCCAATGACACCGATCATGACCGCACCCGGAGAGCCAGAGACGATCAACACCTGGGAGTTAATGGCGGGGCTTGAAGATGTGAGTCCTAGTGATTTTGCTAATCATCGTTTTCGCAGTTTCTCTTTTGGTGTTTCTCGTGATTCGTATGCGGTTATTGGTAGCCCCAAATCGATGACAGTACGAGAGACTAGTCCTATTCCATCGGAGGATGATGGGAAGAACCCTCTCCGGCTTCAGATATCGAATCAAGAAGCTGAAACCAAGTGTCTCGAATTCGATCCAGAAGTCATTTCTACATTTAGGAAGTCATTGCAAGAGCTATCTCCGAGTCATCCATTTTACATTAATCCACCGGACATTGAGAATTCAAAGCAACTTCCTTGTGATTTGCCAGTTGATGTGAATGATGCAGAAGAGAAAACTCATGTTACTGAGGATTACAAACAAGGGAAGGAGAAGGTAGTTTTGTATTTCACGAGCATACGAGGAGTAAGAAAAACATACGAGGATTGTTGCTATGTGAAGATGATAATGAAAGGCTTGGGGGTTTCTGTCGATGAGCGAGATTTATCAATGCATTCCAGGTTCAAGGATGAGCTAAGAGAGCTATTAGGAGAAGGGTTTAAGGGAGGTTTACCAAGAGTGTTCATAGGCAACAAGTACATAGGTGGAGCTGAAGAAATCAAGAGAATGCACGAAGAAGGTCAGCTAGAGAAGATGGTCGAGGTTTGTGAAATGGTGAATGGAAGTGTTGGAGGCGTCTCTGGAGCTTGTGAGGCTTGTGGAGATATCAGGTTTGTGCCATGTGAGACATGCTCAGGAAGTTGTAAAATTTACTGTGAAGATGATGATGATGATGAAGAAAAAGAACACGAAGATGATTGTGAGGTTGGATTCCAACGTTGCCCAGATTGTAATGAAAATGGGCTAATTCGGTGCCCAGTTTGTTGTTACTAACTTCAATGAAATCAAAATATCTCTGTTCATTTACAGTTCCTGCCATGATTCTTGAGTTATATTAGTTCATATCTCTGTTATGTTCCTGACAGAAACAGAACAATACCACCTGGGTCGACTGCAGTTTATGCTTCATGGGATCGTAGCTAAAAGTAATTTCTTTTAACACAATCTCGAAAAGACGGCAAATTGTTCCAAACTAGCTTAGTTTCCAAGAAACTGATTTGTCCACATTAAGAAATTTTCTCAACCATGCCAAGCAAGAAAATGACAGGGATCGAACTGATTCTCCAAGAAGAGAAAACAATTGGACAACCGACTCCATGAAAAACACGTAAATAACAGTAATAAATCTGCACAAGATACAGGTATCTGTCATTATCAGCTCGTCTCGTCGTTTCCAATCCTGACATGGAGTACACGTTCAGGAGGCCCTCTTCCGAGAAAATCACAATGAGCTTAGTGACATATTCACATCTAGTCAAGCGACTTTGGACTTTGGAGGCGTCACAGGAGAGTACACTCAAGAGAGAACAAACAACTGCATATCAACAACCTGGTACTGTTTCTGTTTGCTTGAATTT
>JANJEY010000001.1:48359413-48371759 GCA_024703695.1 Erythroxylum cataractarum | reverse complement strand
AGAATAAATATTATTATTATAATTATAATAGTTGATCAAGAGGAATGAATGATTACCATTACCATTGATAGTAGTTGGTTTGTAAAAAATAATGAGAATAAAATTTTATTATATTTTAATTAATTATATTGTAATTAATTAATTACAATATATTGATTAATATATGAATAATATTTTAATTAATTATATTGTAACTAATTAATTAATTATATTGTAATTAATTAATTATATTTTATATTTGAATTAATGAATTAATTAAAATATTTTAATTAATTAATGAATTATATTTTAATTAATTATAATGTAATTGATTAATTAATTATATTATTTTAATTAATTAATTAATTACATTTTAATTAATTAATTAATTGTATTTATTAAATTAGTATTGAAAATATTTATAAAAAAGAGTGACTACTAATGAATGAATTTCATTCATCTACTAAATGGAGGGTACAGAGGATTCCCCAAAAGTGAAATATCAAACTATTACTTCTATAATGATAATCAACAACCAACCACTCATTTTTTATTTCTTACCCATTGACTCCTTCTTAAACCCATCAACCAAACACCTCCTTAGTCTACTTATTATGTTCAGTATGTATTTTATCATTATTTTTATTTAAAGTCTAAAAGAAAGGGTTTTTTGTATACATTTTAAAAATATTAAAATTTTCTAAAAACTCTTAAATTATAGGAGATATTTACATCTTTTACTTTTTTTTTTTTTACTGCCATAATTAATCTTTTAGATACAATGTCTCTATCGATGGACCAAACTTGCCTTTCAAATCTGGCGGTGGTATTAATTAGTCACGGGATTTTGTTACAAGGAGTGCAGTCCTTTTCTGCTGTTTGGTCGCCTGGAAAATTTTTGTGTGGACCTGATCGATGATGGTTCTTTCTTTCTTTCTTTCCCATGCAACCAATACTCCGACTCTTCATGTGGGAATGTAAGCTCCAAGTCCATGTTCAATGTTCATTACTATTCCCTTCATTTTCTTTTTTCATGAAGTTTCTCAGAAGGAGCTCTTCATCAGATCTTTTCCACTTGGTTCTTGGAAAGTTGCTGTGATAAGACTATGTAAGTGATGACATTCTGAGATCTAACTCTACACTGTACATTTCCTTTTTAACGAGTTTTAAGAAACTTATATGTATGATTTTATTTTAAAAAACGAATATTTTGTTTTGTAATTTGTTGATCTTAAATAATAAATTTGATATATATTAATAAATTTATAAAAATTATACAAAAAATTTAAACTTAATTATTTAGTATAATTTTAAATTTTATATCATAAAAGCTACGATTATGATTTTTATAACCGACCACTTACAAACAATAAATAATAGAATAATTAAGAACAAGATCCAGAGATATGATTAGTCCTTTTTTTGCGGACATTGTGCCGCTTGACACTCAGTTAACGACAAAACCACCCTGTTATGGTATGATTTTCCTTTTGTACTTTGCTTAATAACAATGATTACAAAATTTAACTTAACGTTTCAACTTAAATTTTAATGTGGTTCATTTTAATAATTTTGTTTTTGAAAAATCGATAAAGTTATTAATTAATCGGTCAATATTTATAAATTAATAACTTTTTTTAAATTAAAATAAATCAATTAATTTTCTTTTAATAAACTTTTTTTAATTAGATTTAAAAATTTTTTATAGAAAAGAGCAATATTACTTGATTATATTCTAAATTTTTTTAATTTTAATCAATTTTGTAACGATATAATATCAATTGAATCATTTAAATTTTAAACCTCTTATCTTAAGTTCGTAAAACTTTTAAGATATTGCTTCTTATTTGTGTCTAACGACCTATTTCTTTGACAATTGACAAGTTGTCTTATTTAATGACAAAAATTATTAAACTAATATCTGAGAACCAACATTAACTCCATATTTATATCATATATAAATGATATAGTCTTTGCTAGTGCAAGTCCAATTTTCTCATTCCACAACTTAATTACAAAATACTTGGCTTATCACATGCCATACCTTAAAATACACTCTAAACCTTGTTTTGATCTAGTAATCAAAACCCACCTAATAATTAGTAATAATGTTGCACTACTTAAGATTGCACTAATGTAGAAATCAAATTAAGGAAACATTACATAATCAAACTCCGGATTATCGCAGCTTCAGGACTGTCGTCCTCGATTGTAGCTAAAAGCTGAGACAATCTCTCGCTCAAGTCATCCACCTCCCTGTGTAAGCTCCTGATATACTTGCAGGTCTCTTGTAGGACCTTGGAAGCTGATGCCTGAAACAATAAAAGTCAAACTATAATCTCCACCTTTAATGCGAACCTCGTGGCTTTCAGCTTTTTTAATTAGCATATGACGTTGCTATGAGTTATGTCCAATTACGTTAGGTCAACAAGCTTACGAATAGAAATGAAAATGGTGTCCCTCGTGTCCGGTCACATTTCAAACTGTCTAAAAGAGTGCAATTATTATAAGCTATCACTGTTCAACAAGTACCTAAGAGTTCCATTCCCGCGTTGTGTTTTTCTTTTCCTACCTTTTATGCTACTTCCATATGGAATATAATAATTTGTTGGCGCCCACCATTAAAGACCAAGAGCAAGAGGGAAAGAACTTCACGCAGTCAACTGCATACAAGCGGGAGATACTAAAAGGGTTACTTAAAGATTACCTTATCGGAGCGTCTGACTCGAATTTCCGGCAGAAGTTGACCTAACTTGGAGATAAGCTCGATTATCTGGTCGTCGGTGATCCTCGGAGCACTTGACTGCCTCGATCTTCTACTGGACATCTCTTCACCTGTGTGTATATTCTGTTTCGAGCTCAAGGCAAAAGCTTTTGCTAAAGCCACGAGAAATGATGTAAATGACCAAAATGGTAAGGATATCACGATGGGATGCAAGTATCAAAGATGAGTTGGAGAAGAAGATATGGAAGAAGACGAAGGGACTGTAGGTTGGAGGAAGTGGTAAAGAGTGTTATAAAGAGGAGAAGTGGACCACAAGCGAGAGGAAGAGGGAGGGAGAGAGAGGGAGAGAGATGCGTACAATATCAATAGACCGCGATGTTGGATGTGAAGAAGACAAGTGCATTGGAGAAAGAAGTGGAGTAGCTTAGTCTTTGGAGATGAGAGAGACCATACACTTCTTAAGTATGTTCCCAAGTTGGGGTTCGATCTCAAGTGCGGTAAGACAAGATTGCTTGTTCTTGAGCTAACAAAGTGGGCCTTCTTGTGCATGTTTCAATACATTATACACAACACCATGTGATCATAGGACATTGATTCTTTCCAACTCGATCGGGGACTTTTCAACACTGAATTTCATATAACAATCAGACTTTCACTTATATAAATATGTAGGAGTAGTACTCTCCACAATACTGTTAATAATCCATATGATTCAGAGCTACTGTGTTCTGTTCTCCTGTAACGTTGACTCCAATTCTGATTTAGCAAACTCCTTGAGTGGTCAAGTGTAGAATCTAAGGTCACAAATCATCTCATATCTGAACGAGTCCAGATCTCCTGTCTAATATTATGACGTCTTATTCTGTTCAATGAATCTCAGCTATTTATTTATATAGGTCTCGCGTAAATTACGCGTGGGTCTCGCGTAGGTCCTACAAAATAAATGGTTGAGATTTCATTGGACAGAATAAGACAGAGTAATATTGAACAGAAGATCTTGTTTCTATCTGAACCGATGGTTGATTAAGAGTGATACACATTAAAACTCGTCGGTCTTCGCTGAACACAAAAGATTGGAAACAATTAGTTCTACAAAATTTCTTGTAAATAGCCTATCAGAATAAAACTACATTGTCTTTAAGATTACTAAAGTTTGGTTGTGGGGTTGTAAATAAATAATTGTTTCTTCAGTTTCTGTTTGGGACATAAGTACGTGAGTGTCTGCAAGCTTGTGATTTCTCTAAACCTCACATCACATGCTCTTTCTTTGGCATACACGACATGACAAGTGTCATGTCTTGCTCATACTCATTTTATATACTAGGTGAATTTCTAAAACGGTCATGGTTATGTAATTTCCAAGCTCTTGTGTCTATCCATGTCACCTGATTAAGTAAATGTTAACCATAATTTTCTGTCTTGTACTTAATCAGAAAGTTCCTAATTAGCTGGTTTTCCACTATACAAAAGGACAATAATCGAAACAAATCTCGATCACACGATCTAATTTTTTAAAAACTCCTCCAACTACAATTCCAAGTTCTTAGTTTCTCTTCTTGCTGTACAAGGTTTACTAGGCAACTCGATTTTCTGTCAACAACCAACAAATCTTGAACTGGGATTTTGTATATATACGGTCCTGATTATTTAATTTGAATCAAATATTGTATTTTATGAATAACTTTTAGTTAAGTTTATTTTGCCAAAGATGAAGAAAGAAGCAAAAAAGCATATGAGACTCAGATTTCTTCATCTGCCTTGTCCCACAATTCTATTTGTTATTTCTTCTATCTTCTACATCATGAGGGAGACAGTCCAAGAAGTAGATGGTAGAACAGAAACAAGTATTAGATCAGTCTGAAGTATTGACACTTTGTATTTTCCCGCAAGTTCTTAAATAACATACAAGTCATATTGTTAATATTGCAAGAAAACTCCATGGCGCAGGTGAGTTGGTAAGGAGCTCTTCTAGTTTAAGTCAGTTTGCAGGTTCGAATTTACCTCATGTATACAACCGTTTAAAACTTTGGAGCTAAAGTTTTGCCTCCCTTAAAGAACCTACCCGGCTCGAACAGGGATTAATCTGTGTGTGGATGACTTAAAATTGTCTTTCTGTAATTGAGACCTTTCTAGAATACACATCGTAAGTAACAAAAAAAAATTTCAAAAAATACTGTCATAATTATGATAAGTAGCGATTAAATGTCTGAATTGAATCGTAAAATTTATGGCGGTAGATAGTTCATGCCATGGATCATCAATGGCATGGCTCCAATCTAAATACGAAGGAAAATTGACCAAACCCTATAATGTCATTAACTGCATCTCTACTATAGGACCCTTACATGTACATGTTAGTCCATGTGAAAATGAGAGAAATAGGTCTAAGCCATTTTTCTGTCATTAGCTGCTAGAGATTGCCTCTTACTTGTTAGTCCATGTGTGTAATTCAGGTACTAGCTAGAACCACATCACACATCCATATTTAGAGCATGAGCTTGATTTTTCATCATAGATGCATAAAGGGCAAGATTTTTTTCAACAAAATTTAAAAAACCAGTTTCTCTTTTCCTGTTTCTTTTGTCTTGCATCTCAAGAATATGTGATGGAGCTTTTTTTAGGTCAAAAGAAGGGTACTGAATTGGTCTGGTAAATGGGTTTTCATGATGATGCTTGTTTCTCCTACTTCTTGAGTTAGAAACCCTACGAGCTTTAATGTTGGTTCTTTTTTATGCATAACTCAAATCACAACTTGAGAGATGGGAAAGCAAAGCTAGTAATTGTGGCATAGAACAAATTCAACCTTATCTTTAACTTTCTTTACTAAATATAGCAACGTCAATATATTCTAGATTGAACCATTTTGAGCTTTTTTTTATATTTGATTTTTCTATTAGAGTGAGGAGCAAAATTAAATTTTATTTCAATGAAAAGGGAAATTTGCTTAATTAAATAAAGCTGATTGCATCAATCGAGATGAAAAAATATATTTAATTCGTTAGTGGTCATTAAAAATGTTAAGAGTACATTAATTAGAATCCCCCCG
This sequence comes from Erythroxylum cataractarum, assembly GCA_024703695.1. Lineage (NCBI taxonomy): Eukaryota > Viridiplantae > Streptophyta > Magnoliopsida > Malpighiales > Erythroxylaceae > Erythroxylum > Erythroxylum cataractarum. The sequence goes on along the minus strand of JANJEY010000001.1, from coordinate 48,366,009 downwards.
ACATACAATAGATTATGTTTTGGCACATGCACTAAGTTTGTCCACTAGTGGATTTGTACTTGTTAACTAATTAATTAGATTGAAAATTAAAATAATAAAATAAGAGGTTTTAAAAGTTTAATTTTATAATAAATTTATAATTTATTATATTATTTTATAAAAACTAGTCAATTAATTAATAAATTAGATAATTTTTAATAATAAAAATTATTATAATAAATAAAATTAAAAACTAGATGTCTCAAAATTTTTATTATAAAATTGATCATTTATTTTTTAATCGTTGATAATTATGTGTTAATGCCTTCCCTAAATAAGCATTCCGAATTAGATGGTCACTTGTCCGCTTCATTGTGATAATTTCTTAACATGAACTCAAGAGAAAGCAATAACTTTTTTTTTATTTATAATCTTTTTAAGATGACTATTAAATAAAATTTTATTATATTTAATAACTTATTAATTGTACTTTTAAATAAATTATTTAACCAATCAATAACATCAAAGAAGAAAGAAGAATTTGAGTCAAGTGACCACTTACCAAATAATTATAATTCGTAACCACACTTCACTTATCACACACAGCATGTAAATGCTTGACAATCCCTCCCAACGATTAACACTAATCGCCGCTCATGAAAGTAAATCTTGATATTAAAGTGATATCACAAAGTGCATTAACTTAAAAAGTGCAAAGTGTTGGGACTTGTTGCCAATTGGTTTAATCAAGGCAATGATCGTGACAAACCAAAGGGGATAGGCACGCATTCATGGTGAAGCATAAAAATTTTAAAATCGTATCATGAGAAGAGAAGCAGTCCCCATCGAGTTTTTTGGTCTTTTGGTGTTAGGTCAACTTCAAATATCATCCCAAAAAGGTCCATCATGTGTCTTTTTAATATTCTCATTTCAATTGACTACAATTAAGTGATCCTAATTTTTAGTATAAATAACATAAAAATGTGTTCTTATCAAGACAATATCAATTGATTCAAATTTATCAGTTAATTTAAAGTTGTTAATTCATCAAATAATTTATTTAAATATTTAATTTACAAAATTTTCCCAAATTTTATTGAAAACAGAGGAATTCACAGTAGGCAAGTCACGTATGACAAGCTCAATCAAGAAAGTGTAAGTAAGGGGATTTGAACACATGACCATTTGATTTCATTTGCCCCCATTCTATTAACTCGATCACCCCTAGGTAAGTAATATTGTTGTTGTTGTTTGCATTTAATTTACAAATTTTATCTATATCTAATGATTTAATAATACACATTTTAAAAGTTATAAATGTTATTAAAAGTTTTTAATAACACATATAAATCTTAAAAGAATATATCAACTTTAAACAGTAAAGCAAAATTTAAAAAATTGGAATTGAATTTCAAGTCAATAAATGATTTCGAATGAACATGAATCATAATTACTGGAAAAAGAAATCTCATTTAGTTTGTTCTCCATTAAAAAAGTGAAGCATGTCTGAGCATAAACTCCCTTAAATTTCAATCCATGACTACATAATCGGGTCGGACTTCCCAAGAAGTATGTATAATAAGAATGGCTTTCGTCACAAAAATCAATCATGCATATGGGTCAGAAAAACATAATCAAACCTTGAAAATTCACGAGCATCAATTCACTCGTTAAACATGAGAGGTTTCTTAAGCATTTCATCCTCAATTGCTCCCAACAGAACACGGAATAGGAAGAATCATAAGTGCCTTTAAACATAACCCATAATTTCAAGAATTAACAACAATATGTTTGCATTGTGTCTGAGAGGTGATCCAACCACTTTCTTATAATTACAACTCATTTAAAATATTAAAGAAGATAATTAATCAAAAGTGAAAATAAATTAAAACTTACAAATATTAATTAAATAAATTTGTTTAACTCTAAATGACTGCTTAGTTAAGTAATTCGTCAATAATTTATTCAGGGTTAATTACTAAAAAAAAGTTTACACTTTTCTCAAATTTTAATTATAGCGTAAATTTTAAAAACTAACAATAAAATTCTTAAACTTTTTTTTTTCCAATTATAGCCCAAACTTTAAAAAGTGACAATAAAAATGTTCAAAATTTCAATTTTCTTCAAATTTAGCCTGATGTAATATATTGTTCCTCCAATGCTCTCAACCCTTAACCCTCAACCCTCGGCCCTTTTATTTTTTATTTGTTCTTCTGATATTTCAAACTACTATTGCCTTTTAGAGTATTGTATCAGTAAACTCTTCATTTTTAGTTCATTCTCTTGAAGTCTTTAGTATGAAAGTGTCAGGTCAGGGCTGCGTACTTTGAAAATCAAAGGATGAGGATGTCGAGAGTATAAACTGAAAACGAATGAAAAAGTTGAAATTAATGCAGAAGATCAGCAGGGTTGCATAATCTGATTTAGGTTATTTTAAAATAAAGATGTCATTTTAATTATTTAATTAAATGATGTCGTTTTATTAATTTTCATTTATTGTGTTAATTTTGGCTAACATGTATTAATAGTCAAAGTTTCTGAAACAAGTGATAAGTCACGTTTACAAACTTAATAAAAAACATTAATGTCAAGCTAGAATAAAAAAAATTAATATTTTAAACATTTTATTGCCATCCTTTTAAAGTTTATGCCAAAATTGAAAAAAATTCAAAATTTATACATTTTATTGGTATTTTTTAAATTTCAAGTTATAATTAAAAAATTAGTTAAAATTTGAACATTTTCTAATAATTAACCTACTTATTCATGAGAATTTGAGTGTTTAGTGATAGTAATTTTCGTTAATATGAAACTAAAATAAATTTATTAGAAAATTTTTGAATCAAATACATTGCTCATGATTTAGATTATAAACGATATAAAAATTCTTAATTTATTAATAGTATGTTAGCATATTTGTTATTATAAGCCCCTAAGGAGGAGGTCGAGTTGGTGTACTGGAGAAGTTTGAGGTCAAAAAGATCCTGTGTTCGATGCTTCTTATTTATGTTCTCTTGATCGAGTTTGTTGTATAAGATATGCCTAATGCAAAATACCTAATTGACATGATTTATAAGTTAATATGTCAATCCAGAGATTTAGCCGATGCACATTTTAAAGATAGTGACGGTAGGTATATCCATATTAAAAAAAGTTATTATACATTAGAAAACTTATTTTATTTTGTCATCAGTTTCATTTTTAATATATGAAAAAAGTAACATAAACAAGAAATAGAAAGTGAGGTATAATTGCAAAAAATAAACTTGATATAGCACACAAAATAAGAGTTAAATATGTACCTAATTTTTAAATTTATTTAATTTAAAAATTTCTAATAAAAATTTAGTAATAAGATAGAGCAGAAATATTATTTCTTAAAAGGAAAAAAAAAAGATAGAGAAGTAATAACTTACCAAAAAAAGAGAAGAAATTGCTAAAAGGCAAAGAAAAAAATTAATTTTGTCTTCATCGTTAACAATCACCCAGCAAAATTCAGCTAGACTCGGATTCTGGACAAGTTATGCGTGTATAGCCTTTCTCGTAATTAACAAGGAGGTTGTTTTTGAAAAACTTACAAAATAAATAAATAAATAAATAAATAAATAAATATAAATATAAATATAAATAAAAAATAAAGTACTAAAATAATTTTAAAAGTAATTTTATTTTTGTGAAATTTAAAAATTAACACAATTTACCTGTTAAATTAATGTTAGAGGTCATTATCATTAATAATTAAATATAACATCAGTCATTTTTTTTAATTTTTGAATAGCTAATAAATATTTTCTCAGTTCAAGTGTAAAATAGTTAAAATATTTTTAAAAATGTTTCTATAATTGAAACGCTATTTCCAGTAAATTACAGAGATGAATTTCCTAAATTAATGAAAAAGAAGATAATAATCTTCTTAAATACAAAACTGGCTTAACGTTGGAACAATTTCAAATTTTCAAATTTTCAAATTTAGTTGAGGTTCAACGGTAAGAACAGACAGCTGGAAGACACCGAACATCGATTTTTTCAAAATCTCAAACCAATATCAGAGCCGTTACAGTACATATATTTATATACACGTACACTCATCTTCTTGTAATTTACTGTTCTCATTTCTTAGACAACGAAAAATTAAGAAAGCATGAGAGAGTGCATCTCTATCCACATCGGCCAAGCTGGTATTCAAGTTGGTAATGCGTGCTGGGAACTCTATTGCCTCGAACATGGCATTCAGGTCTTGCTCATAATTTAGTTGCCTGTATTGGGCTGTTGTTTTTGATGTGGTTAGGGTGTTAAAATTTCTCTTCTTGTTGATTACAGCCCGATGGGCAAATGCCAGGTGACAAAACGGTCGGCGGAGGAGACGACGCCTTCAACACCTTCTTCAGCGAGACCGGTGCCGGAAAGCACGTCCCTCGAGCTGTGTTTCTGGACTTGGAGCCAACTGTGATCGATGAAGTTAGAACAGGGGCTTACCGTCAGTTGTTTCACCCTGAACAACTCATTAGTGGGAAAGAGGACGCAGCTAACAATTTTGCTAGAGGCCACTATACAAGTAATTTAACAGTCAAAGTTTCAATCTTTCTTGGGTTTTGTAGTTTTTTGTGGTTCTTTAACTAGTTTTAAGTAACATGGGTGGTGGATTGTTGCAGTTGGGAAGGAGATTGTGGACCTGTGCTTGGATAGGATCAGGAAGCTAGCGGATAACTGCACAGGGCTTCAAGGGTTCTTAGTGTTTCATGCCGTTGGTGGTGGTACTGGTTCAGGTCTTGGATCTTTACTCTTGGAGAGGCTCTCTGTCGATTATGGAAAGAAGTCGAAGCTCGGGTTCACTGTTTATCCTTCGCCTCAGGTCTCAACCTCTGTTGTGGAGCCTTATAACAGTGTTTTGTCTACACACTCACTCCTCGAGCACACTGATGTTTCTGTGCTTCTTGACAATGAGGCTATCTACGATATCTGTCGTAGGTCGCTTGACATTGAAAGACCTACTTACACCAATCTCAACAGGCTTATTTCCCAGGTGCAACTACAGATTTCCAACTCGAGAATTTACCAAATTGGTTATTTCGAGCAGTTTAGCTAATGAAAGATTGGATCTTTTTTCTTTTTTTGGCTCTGAACAGGTTATTTCCTCATTGACTGCTTCTCTTCGGTTTGATGGTGCCTTGAATGTGGACGTAACGGAGTTCCAGACCAATTTGGTCCCATACCCTCGTATCCATTTCATGCTTTCTTCATATGCACCTGTCATTTCTGCAGAGAAGGCCTACCATGAGCAACTATCAGTAGCTGAGATAACGAACAGTGCATTTGAACCGTCTTCAATGATGGCCAAATGTGACCCTCGACATGGGAAGTACATGGCTTGCTGTTTGATGTACAGAGGAGATGTGGTGCCTAAGGATGTGAATGCTGCAGTAGGCACGATCAAGACCAAGAGGACAATCCAATTCGTAGATTGGTGTCCGACAGGATTCAAGTGTGGTATTAATTACCAACCACCGACTGTAGTTCCTGGAGGTGACTTGGCCAAGGTTCAGAGGGCTGTTTGTATGATATCCAACTCGACTAGTGTTGCTGAGGTGTTCTCTAGGATTGATCATAAGTTCGATCTGATGTACGCAAAACGAGCTTTTGTGCATTGGTATGTTGGTGAGGGTATGGAGGAGGGTGAATTCTCAGAAGCTAGGGAGGATTTGGCTGCTCTTGAGAAGGATTACGAGGAAGTTGGGCTTGAGTCTTGTGAAGGTGATGATGAAGAAGGGGACGATTACTAGAGAAAGTCTGTTCTGCCAATGGACTCATTGGTCTCCGACTCTGTAATAGTAGGATTTGGGTTAGTATATAGGAGTTGGATTGTTATCGTCCTTTCTTTATTGCATTGGAAACCTTAATCGTGGAAAAAGTTTACGCTGTTCAATGAATGAGACTTTTAACAGAGAAGAGGATATATGGTTTTCTTTGATAAAAAAATTCTAGATTCAGTTCAGGTTGCTCTAGTTAAAATTGTAACACGATCAAATTTTACTGCAAGGTCAAAAAATGTGAATTTCTTAACAGAAACTCCTACTAACTGTAATTTTCTAAGAACACAAACCTTGACCTGCTAAGAAAATATGAAATCTCTGAACTTCCATGTACAACGGTTTTAAACAATGTAGATTCGGGTCAGGTTGCTCCAGTCAAAATTGTAAAAAGAAAAAAATTTACTTGAAAGTCAAAAAATGTCTCAAGCTCAGTCGTGTTTAGCATTGAGAGAGATGATCTGCTGTGACAAGAGGCGTTAGGGTAGGTTAAAAAAGCCAAACATTCCATGTGATCAAAATGATTGTAAACATTAATTATTGTATTCATATGTGAAACATGCGCGCAGAAAAATGAGACCAAATCCTAACACAGTCAAATCATCAGTAAATTATCCGGCAAGAACAAAATTCATGCGTTTGAACCATATCCTACTCCTCATCCTCTTCGTCTCCATCTCCACCAGCAGCCTTCTTAGCAGCTGCCCTCATGTTCTTTCTCTTCACCCTACCAGGACGGCCACCGCCGAATGGACTTGTAAGAGAGAAATCAATATGCTTCTGAGACTCAACCCTCACCATGAAGGATGG
>JANJEY010000001.1:48333668-48344345 GCA_024703695.1 Erythroxylum cataractarum | reverse complement strand
ATTTCATCTGGAAAGGATGAGATAAAAGTATAACGAAGATTAATATCATTCCATCCATTCAGAAGATAATACCTTTCCGTCATACGTTTGTAATGCTTTTGAAGATCACATTTATCAAGAGAACAACATTTCATTTTGAAATATTCTTGACAGATTTGTTTGTCAATCAACTGAAAGTCACCAATAAATTCCTTGTGAATTATGCCAAGTAGTGCTCCAGTTGTAGTAACTTGGATATACTGAAGACGTTGATACTCACTTATACTTTGCCACCATTCTCGCAAAGTATCAATAAACCTGGGTGTAAATTCAGACAAAATATCCTATAACAGATGATTAGGTCTGGTCATTTGTAAATCAATGCATGCATTGAACTTATGAAGTCTATCTTGCCATTTCTTTGGAGGTAGATCATCAAAAGTAAACCAAGGTCCTGAAGTAGGCTTGGTTGAATGTGGTTGTGCTGCTGCCGTAGCTGGTGTTTCCTGAGGTGCAAACTCTGGTTTTAAAGGTTCAGTACCAATGGATTCAACTTCACTGATTTTAGGTTCAACTTCATTATATTGAGGCATAGTCATCAGAGCTTTAGATTATTTTGACAGATCAGCAAGTTGTGCTGAGTCATGTGTCTCTACTGATTCCTCAGTCAATGGTGAATAACTTGGTTCTTGTGATGACTCTGATGAGTGTTGTCCTTCTAAAGCGATGAGTGACTGCTCATCTGAACAACTAGATGGTGTTGTAGAGATTTCAAATGTATTGCTTTCCGTATCAGTTTTCTCTTATTGAGAACTGGAAATATCTACAAGAGGCTCTGAACTCAGAGGCTTTTGGATCAGAGTAGCTATGTACTTTGTTTGCTTAGCTTTATCCTTCCCAAGAGAAGTAGTGGAAGGCTGTATTGGTGCTGGTGGCGGAGATTCTGGAGGAGTTCGAATCCTTAAAGGCTTTCTCCACTGTTCTTATGGTTCAAAAGGTGTATAAGAACACCATGCTTCTGTAACCTTTGAAGAATGATCAGAAACTCTGTGCTTATGCACACGATCAGATGATTGCTTTGACTTTGATCGTCTAGGTTTCTCCTGATTTATCTGAGGATGAACATAATGTCTAATCAAAGGATAATTAAACTTGAATACTTTTGAGTAGTCAGCTTCTTTTGGATACTGTTGATACATAGGTGATGGATATAATGACTGAAGTGTTGAGAACTCTGAAGATGACGAGCCATATATCTGCTGAGAATGTGAACCATGCATGTCTGCTTCCATTTGTTGTACAGTCCTTTGTATCTCTTATATCTTTTTCACTTTCAAGTCAAAATCTGGCCCAATGTATCGGGCTGCGATGGATTGTTTGAGTTTAGCATCAAGTTGTTGAATCTGGGCTTTATAAGACCTATACATCTTTTGTATCTGTTCCGCAACATAATTGGCTTACTTATGAGTAGCAATGTTTTGTTGTCTGATTCCATCCAACTTGAAATCTATTCTTTTTAGAACTTTGTTCTGTGTACTGCATTTGATGTTTGCCAATTAAGTACTTCATCACTAGGATTTGACAATGGTGTACCTTATGATGTAATTCCTGACACTCTGATATAAGGGTTGAACTGTGATTCATTAGTACTCCTTGATAATTGAGGAAAGTTATCCTCATCTAGTAATACCATCATACACGACATAGGAGTAGGAGTTGTAACATGAATTGTTGGCTTAACTGTATTCCACATAGATCTGCACAATCAACCAGTAGATTTGCAAGGATCTGACTTCTGATATGTAGACGACCGGAGCATTTTTTATAAAGACTTTGGTCTGGATTTTTCTATGGTTAGACCATTATGATCATTTGGATCTGTATCATCGCTAAGAGGATGATAGTCACGAGAAGGCAAGCACCGAGATTTTTTCTTAGATCTCTTCTTCCTTCTTCGTTGACAACTAGGATCATCGTCATCTGTGTCTGACTCTGGATTGAGGCAGATTTCACAGTCTGGTTCGGACATGAATGGGTCGACATCCCATACATAATGTCCACGATGATGACTTATATAGATCGAATCTCCATTGGATTTGAAATAATGGATTGGAGGATCGTCTTCACCTTCCATATGAGAAAATACGGGCTGGATTTTAAGGCTTTATGCCCCAGTTGATAGATCTTGTGATGTACTGGGCTTCGAACGTGCTGCCCTAAAAGATAGATCTGCTAGATCTTTAGGATCAATGGGCTGGATCATCAGGGTTGAGCCTGATGTTGATGGACCTAACGTGTCGTCGCAAGGTCTAGTGTAGATGGACTTGACTGAGTCATCTTTCAGTGTCTGTAGAATCGAAGGAGTCGTTGTATGAAAAGAATGTCAATAAGGAGGATGGAATATGTTTTGGTAATTGGTAATCCATTCTGTAGGCATCATCTTTTCAAGCTCCTGTGCTAGTAACTGCTTCAGTATTTGGAGGATAGTTGTTTGATTATTGAGAGTATCAGCAATCATATAAAGTGAATCCGAAGTAGAATTAGGAAAGTTGATGTCCAACGCATGATTCTGCAGACGATAGATCGTCTGGTAATGTAGAGTAGCCATAATGGCTGTTGGATCTTGATCTGTGCCAGTGATCTGGATCTGAACTTGTAGATGTTCATATAGTGTAGGATCATCCAACCTGATGTTGAAACCAGGTGTTATGGTCAGGATCACACTCCCTTTGTCAAGAGTTGTCAGCAAACTACCAATCAGAGCATTTTGGTACGTTGTGTAGGCAGTGTCCAGAAGAGATATCCTGGTAGTGGCAGGAATACCTTTTCTTCCATGTAAGGTAAGATCAAGTCGTATAGCTCCAACATGAAGATGCGTATGGATTTGTTCCCTCCATAGAGATATCAACTCCTTTGGAATCTCAAGCTTTACGTATTGTTATGCTGTTGTAGATCTGAGACCACACTGTTCCAGTTTGAAACTTTGGATGATTTCCTTGACTCTAGGCTGACTAGTAGAAAGTACACTCCTAATACTTCTCGTTCAAGAACGGTCACGAGAATATATGCTGTAAGGACTAAGCAAAGGCAAAGAAGACTCACAAATACGATTTTCTATAGGGACACGAGTAATCTTAACATGATTTTCTATTTTATATGACAACACACGTTTCACACTTCTAGGTAATGAAGTTAAAGACAAACTAGACGATAAATGAACTGGATCTGAAGAAACTTCCATTCTTTCTTATGCAACCCTCTTCCTTAGTCCCTTGTTTCTGAATCACAATAGGTTCCCCCCTCAGGGAAAGATGCGAAGGTGTGTTTCCAAGGAATTCACGAGCAGTAGTGAAAACCTAATCGAGGAGTAGATGTACTCCAAAGGGTACGCAGGTGTATACGACGTTACCATCTCTACTTGAACTCAACCACACAGGTTGGAGGCCACTATGCTATGGCTTCCCATAGTTCACACAGAACATGGCTCTGATACCACATAGGTATCAACACTCAATGTACTGTTTATGGCTCTGATACCACAAAAAAATCCAGATCAAAGTCTTTAGAAAAGATGCTTCGGTCGTCTACATATCAGAAGTCAGATCCTTGCAGATCTACTGGTGGATCGTGCAGATCTATGTGGAATACAGTTAAGCCAGCAATTCCTATTACAACTCCTACTCCTATGCCGTGTATGATGGTATTACCAAATGAGAATAACTTTCCTCAATTATCAATGAGTACTGATGAATCACAACGGGTTATCTTCAACCCTTATATCAGAGCGTCATGAATTATATCACAAGGTACATCATTGTCAAATCCTAGTGATGAAGTACTTAACTGGCAAACATCAAATACAGTAGCACAGAACAAAGTTATGAGAAGAATAGATTCCAAGCTGGATGGAATCAGACAGCAAAACACTGCTACTCATAAGCAAGTCAATTCTGTTGCGAAACAGATACAAAAAATTTATAGGTCTTACAAAGCCCAGATTCAGCAACTTGATGCTGAACTCAAACAATCCATCGTAGCCTAATATATTGGGCCAGATTTTGACTTGAAAGTGAAAAAGATACAAGAGATACAAAGGACTGTACAACAAATGGACAGCGGACCAATAGGTTTTTCTCATAAATGCCCACCAAGTCTCTAGGGCCAACATGCGTTTCTTCTTTATTAAGTAATTAAACCGATAGATTCTTCTCATTTGTAAGTTTCGCTTAAACTTCTTCCACATTAATCATGTGGACCCTCCGGTTTCAATTGCTTGCAAGCAGAATTGCATATCATTCATAAGTTTGATTTCATAAGACCTATGAATGAATGAAATATAGTTTAATTATTCATATATTGATTGTTCTTATCTATTATTGGTATTATTGTTTTGATGAATGATTAAAAACTAAACCTATTCAGTCAGTTCAATTATAAAAATTTTATACCAATCAATTTTTTGATTCATTTTTTTAATTTTTTTGATTTATTTTACTTTAATAATCATTATTATTAAAATCTAATCAACTTATTAATTAATCAGTGAGTTTTTAATTTCATAAACTAATCGATTTTTATAAACTAAGACAAATCAATTAATTTTTATTTAACATTCTTGTTTTTCGATTAAACTAAAACTGAAATAAATCAATTAATTTTTATTTAATATTTGTTTTTTTCAATTAAATTTCAAAATTTTCAATATGTAGTCAAATTATATACTTTTATTCAATCTTTAATCGGTTTGTTAACAATCTAATATCAGTTGGATTTTTTAAACCTTAAATTTCTTGTCTTATCAATTTAATTTTTGATTTTCAAAACATTGATTTTGATTGACCCTTAAGATGCATATTAGTTAGCTAATCCAAATGAATTATATCTAAATTAAAAATTGCATCTATAATTGTATAGTTTCTTTAATCAATAGTAGCATATAAGAACTGTTCATTAGCTGCGTTAGAAACTGCAGTTCTTAGGAAGAATAATTTAAAGGTAGCACTGCGTGTTAATCAATTGTATTCGTTAGTTTTTCTAATAATTAAGGCTGGTTGTTGATTAAAATATAGACCGTATCTAAATTTATTAGCTATCAAGAATGGAGTAAAATAAATGTTTTTGGTTACTAACCCATCAAGTTCAGGCTCCTCATGTGCTACTTCCTGAGTTTTCCGGATAGTACGAAGAAGAAAGGAAGTGTACGTAAGTACTTTCCTGAACTTTCTGGACACTATGAAGAAGACATGTTACTTCTTGAATTTCCTGAGGATTTGTTGCTTCGACTCTATACGCCTTAAAGATCAATTCAGTCTCGTCAGCTTTTAAACTGCCATTGGAACGCAAACCTTGGAGCTTCTGAACTAATCACAAAATGAACGCGTGTAAGTGCACATGTGAATGTCATGTTTTAGTATTTTTATTTATTTACATTTTCAAAATAAAAATAAACAGCGAACTCATAGAATATAAAAAAGAGAAATTTATACGAAATATATAAGTTTTTAAAAATCTTGAAAATAAATAGAAACAGTAAAATCTAAAATTAACTTACCACAATAATATATAACATTAAAGAAATTAACAAAATATTTGATAATTATACTTTTTTCTTAAATTTTGCTTTATTTCGTTTAATGAAAAATAGCATAAATTAATTGTTCAATATTTTTAGTTTAGTAGTTAATTTTTATACAATAAAATATTTATTTTTATTTCCACAAAATTTTAATTCACTTGTTAAACTATTTTCTGATTTGAATCATCCATCAACAATAACAACAAAATTAAGGATATTATGGTAGTTTCGTAATTGCAGTAATTCAAATCCTAACGTTCATGTTTGTTTTATTACCCAAAACCCCTTCAACCAAAGCATCAAGAGGAAGATAAACTACAATCAGTTGAGGGTAATTTGGTAATATAATTAATCAAATTCTTTTGCTCTAATACCTAGAATGTTTGATTCACCTGCTCCAATAGACAAAAAATGAAATGTTGATTCTTTAAAAATAAAATAAATAAGGAATGAAATGAATATTATTTAATTCGATTTATTCATAAAAATTCATAAGGATGATGTAATGTCAATATTTAGTTTAAAAATATAAATTTAAAATAATAAAAAATAATTAATAAAAATATCAAAATATCTTATTAGTCTTGCTAGCTATATTATTATTATTATTAATTCTCTTCTTCTTCTTCTTAATTTTCTTATTGTTATTATTATTGTTAATTTTCTTCTTCTTATTATTATTACTAATTTTCTTGTTTATTATTATTATTTTTAATAATTTTATTAATAATAATAATTTTATTATTATTAATTTTTTTATTAATTTTTATTTTTATTATTAATTTTCTTATTATCATTATAAGTAAGTAATTACGTAGAATATAGTTAAAATAAATAAAGATAGCAGTTATAAAATTATTTATTTCCCAAACTCAAAAAATAAATAAGCCAATAATATACATTTTCTTTAATCAAACAAAGAAATAAGATAATATTAGTAACAGATAAAGAAGGCAAAGGTTATTTCGTCAATCAAACGCCCAGTAAGATTTTCTCGCTTTCGCCGCCAATTGCTTCCGTTATTTTGTTCTCTCTTTCGAGGATTCAGAACTCAAAAAAGACCCCTCCATCTTCCCGAATTGCCCTTGATCTTCCGCATTATTACCACGTAACACTTTCCTGCCACACTATGTTCATGCTCTTTTAACCGCCGAAGTCGTTAACCAAATCGGAAGTAATGGCCGGCTGCTAGAATTCGAATGCTGTAGTTTCGGTTTCGGGTTCGGGTCCTAGGGAAATCGGACTATCCAACTCGATACAACTGGGAGGTGGCACCGTGCTCGCCGTTGCGTTCGCTTGACGCGTCGGATCGAGAGCTCTCGTTGTTAGATGAAACTTATGGTGCTCGAAGTGCATGGGCTCCGAGTCGGAACAAGATTCTCGCTCAGTCCCCGAGAATTGCTGATCTGCTTGCCAAAACTGATGTTTCTTACCTGTAAGTGTTTGCCTGTTTTAGTTGTTTGAGTTTGTGAAGTGAGTTGGAGTTGGTGGGAATATGGCCGTTGGTCAAATAGAGTGAGAATGTTGATTGAATTTGGTTTGTGCTGGCGAACTGTGTCCATTACGGTGTTGTAGACTTTGAAATGAAGCATGAAGAATATTTTAAATGAGCTGTAATTGAATTTGGAGTTTTAACCTCGGTGCGGGCTCTTTGAGATTTTCGTTCGAGTAGAGTAAATACATGTGGTTTTAGTTCCTTTACCTTTTGTTTTCTCCAGTTTGTGGTAAATATTAGACTAAGTTTGAGCTTTAAATTTTAGCTGGAGCAGTTCAGAGTGGTTTCTGAATGCAGACAACTGTTTTTCTGTGATTTGTTGTTTAAATCTATTGCTATTTTTTAATAGCTATAGCACTATTCAATTGTGTTGAGATTTACATGGTTGTTTATTTGCAGATATCTTATGAGGAGACGAGACCAGTTCCATTTGGTTATGTTGAGCCCTTGGAACTGCACGAACAGGTTCTCCGATACAATCCTGAAGCATTCGAGTATGTAACTCCTGGTAAACGAAATACACACAATTGCTCTTTGATGTATAGTTTCTACTTAAGATGAATATGTTTGTCTAGTGAGTTTTCCATTACAAAAGAGAATAATTGATTTGTTACATGCTAGGTTTATTAGATTTTTGTGTTTTGCTAAGAAGAGAGATAATTTTGCCTCCTTATTGTGAGATTGATAATAGAAGCATTTGATTAATTAGAGGCCATACTTTAAACAAGTATTGGGGGATAGTTGACTGTTTTCTCATGGATTGTTGGTTACAATATCTGTGGAGACTCAAAATGACAGAATCCTAATATTCATGACATAGTTTTGATGCCTGGACATTCAACTTTTATGGAAATTAAGCTTTGGAAGCTTGAGTTGAAGTTGGCTGCTCAATTTGATAGACATGATTATTCATAGGCCACTTGAACTACTAACTAAGAAGAATCCATCATATTGTGAAAATGAAAGGAATTTTGCTGAAAAGAGCCTTTTGCTGGTGAAGACGTTGAGATGGATGAATGGCATACTGCTGCAACTTGGGTTAGAAAAATAAAAATATTTGTTGCAGTGGTTAGCATATTGACATGCTACAGTGTCATGCATGTACAATTATTATTGTTGTGTCTAGATAGGCAGAATTTTATAAGACTTGAAATTCTGTCAGAAAAATATATATTTTTATAGTTGATAGGAACTGAGACAATTGAACATAATTAAGAGATAGTAGTGTGGTTTTTGAGGTAGTAAATTTTCGAGTATAATTTGTTGATGCCTTGTGTTAACCATTTAAGGATACTATGAGTTTGATCTATAGTATCCATAACTTTTTGTCCTAATTGATAATAGAGTATTTATGTATGATTTAGTGATATTGTGCTTGTGGTTTATTGAATTTATTCCAAGTTTCTCAGGTAAAACGCAGGTTGCTGGAATTAGAATATTTGAAAACAAGTCCATTGAGCCGAGTACATCTGCTCAAACTCTAGTGGAAAGAGACTATATTGGAAGTCAAACTCATGAGCTAGATCACACTCTTCATGTATGCTTATGCGTATGTCTTTGTGTAAGATTGGGTTGCTAGTTATCCCTGACATGGAAGGTTAACTGTAGGAGGTTGCATCATCTTCGAGAAAAGCTAAAGTCAAGAAGAAAGTTAGCAATGACATCTCGACATTTGATCAACCAGAGCCTGTTGAGCTTCAAGGTGACCTCGCCTAAGATGTGAACCTACTGTGCGTGTTTTGTTCAATCTTAATGCTAAGCTTATGGTACATAGAACTTTTTTAGAGGCCACCATTGGGAACTTTTGTGAAATGTTGGAGGACTTATGTGGAAGAGCTGAAGTTCCTAGTGATGAACGTGATGAAGCAAAGTGGCTATCATTGCCAATGACTGATCTCAAAATACTTGTTAATGAAATAACATCAATATGTGCAAAAAATCCTTCTACATTTGGTTCCTTTAGATGCTCTTGTAAGACTCTTAATAGTTCTAGATCATCATATACATCGAGCAGAAGGTTTATCTATTAATGAATATGAACATCTAAGTGTCCTCACTCCACTCCTCGCTCCCCTCTTTTTATCATCACGTTATTTTTCCTTTCAAGTATGTGTCCGTTGGTTTCTTACTTATGGTGCATTCCGTAGTCTCTTTCTTATGAAGGTTATGCATGCTATAGATGCAACTAGTGAATCCTTTCCTAGGTGGAATCACTAAGAAGTCATATTTGTCAACTTCCATGCTCTGGCAGTTGGTTCTGTATTTTCATTTTAGATACTATGCAAATTGGTTCTTGTTAAATTCTTGGGAAGTAAATGACCTAGATTTACTGCAAGTGGCCTTAAATGTATGTACGTTGCTTGGTGACATTCTGGCCAATTTTATGTGGCTGTAACTTATTTTGCGAAGTTATTCTTTTAGAGTTAGTATTTCTCTTTTTAAATAAATCACATATGGTGACTGCTTTTGATGCTTGAAAATATTCCATATTCAGAGCACACTTCCAAGTCTTTATTAATAGACAAATTATCATAGTTTTCATCTTAAGAACCTGGATTGATGGTGTTCCCCTGTTAGATAGTGGGATCATTTCTTTGTTTCTGTGCAGAATCTTCACTGCATTTAAGATATCATGTTATTTTCTTTATTTGTCGCTTTCATGATGGTGCAGTCAGATTCAGATATAGTATCTTTAGTGTTTTGTTCCCTGGAATCCATTCATTCAGCGTTGGGAGTTATGGCAAATAATAACATGCCAAAGCAGCTGTACAAGGCAGAGGTACATGTTTTGTTAGTTCTTCAGTACGCCATTTGCTTTTGAGAGTTCTAGTGGTTGTAATACATGACTGCTCATGCTATTGTTTCATCAGATCATTGAAAGAATCCTGGAAATCTCCAATCATGAGATAGTGGATGTTATGTCGGCATATGATCCATCATATCGTGCTTTGCTCAAGCCAAATGAGAATTGGGAACCTGAAGAGAGGCGTGTTAGATTTGACCATTCTGTAATGTGCTTTCTTCTAATTTTTCATTGCATTTTATATGCCTTCAAAACTAGTGAATATCTATGCTTATCTTGCCTAAAGAATAAAAGAATCTGATATATATAATTTTATAGGGTGGTACTTATATCTGTGATTTTATAGGGTAGTAAAACCTACCGATTTCTGTTACCTTTTTTATTCATATTTTGTGGTGGTTTACCTTATATGTTTATTCTGTAAATTGATTTTACTATTTGTTGGTTGTGAAACGTGTTATTGTCTACCTATGGTAGGTGAGGATGATGATGAGGCTGAAACTGATCATGTTTCAGAAGCAAAAGGCGTCGTACCATAAAGTGTAAAAGTGAAGAAATCCTGCATTAAACAGGTATGCTTATCTATATGCGTTTCCTGTAAAGATTCAATCACTGCTTAATGTTGGTTTGTTGGAAATTTGTTCTTATCTTTTATGTTAATCCTTGATAGGATCTCTGGTGCTATAAATACCATACTGCAGAAAATGTGCACAATTCTTGGCTTATTGAAGGATTTGTTATTAATAGGGAAATTGTCCGATAGCTGCATTCTACAACTGGTGAAGACAAGCTTTGGTGGATAACTTCCAGCTCATACAACTGAAG
>JANJEY010000001.1:48090604-48105947 GCA_024703695.1 Erythroxylum cataractarum | reverse complement strand
ATCTTCCCATTCACAAGCTTAGCCAACTCCTGTTGCATAATCTGCATTTTCATCATCAAATTCCCAAGGTCTCTGCCTTCAGAAGGTGTTGACAAATCAAGAGGTGTCTCAACAATATCAGCTACCATATTAACATTGGCCTTTTTAAAACCATTTCCTTTCTTCTTTTTCAACTCTTCATACCAGTCAGGATATCCATGAAGCTTAAAACAAGTCTCCCTGATATGTCCCACCTCATGACAATGATCACACTGTTTATCATATTTCTTTCCAAAATCTTTCTTCCTATTTCCAGATTTATCATCCCCTTTAGAACCAGAATTCTTAACAAGCAAAGCTACATCCGGAGTTTCAGCAGAAAAAGTCAAATTCACTGCCCTTTGACTTTCCACCCTCAACACCATACTATAAGCTCGATCAATGTCAGGCGCAGGATCCTGGTTTAAGATTTGACTTCGAACACTATCAAATGTCCTATTCAACCCCATCAAAAATTGTAGTAACTTAGATGCATCAGCCCTTTCCTTAAGCTTTTCAATCATTTTTGTACAACAAGAACAACCAGTATTGATTAAGTTTGCTAAAATAATGAGTGACAGAATTATTACCTTGTTCAGTAGATAACATTTCACGTTGCACTTGATACATTTGAGGTGTATTACTCACCCCAAAACGTTTCTCCAACACCTCCCATAGATGCTTGACGCTTGGTGAATAAACAAAGCTATCTCCTAAATCCTTCGAGATAGAATTCCGAAGCCAAGATTTGATCATCGAATAAACCTTCTTCCACTTCTTGTATCAAATCAGATCTTTAGGTGGTGCGAGCGTACCATCAATAAACCCTAACTTGTCTTTGGCCTCAAGAGAAGTCTTGATGGCTGTACTCCAGCTAAAATAATTCGTCCCAATCAAAGGTGTAAGAACCAATGTCATTCCTGGATGATCAGAAGATTGGAGCAGATACGGATCGTCATCGACAAACACACTATGCCGAGAACGAGTCTCCACGCGATCTGCCATGGATAAGCTAAACACCCGTTGAAAACGTCGAAATCACTGTCTCCTTCGTTGAAATCAGGAAACCACCTCCTTCGCCTGCTTAGAATCAAGAAAGCCCCTTTGTTTCTCTTTGTGAAATCGCGAGCCCTAATTCTTGCTCTGATACCATGTACAAACTATTAGGTATACGAAAATAAAATGAACAGAGTTACTGAATAATACTCTCTTTATCAGCTTGTAATGTATCTAACTCTTATATACAGAATACGACAGCTATACAAGTACAGAACACTAACGACTAATGTCAACTAACGTTAAACAGTAACTACACACTAACAGACTACCACTAATTATATACAATTGACTAAATAATAAAGAAGGACATCTTCCACACACCCCCCTCAAGTTGGAGATGGATGAGAAAGCAATCCCAACTTGACAAGAAACCGGTGAAACTGAGGAGCTGCCAATGACTTGGTGAAAATATCAGCAACTTGAGCATGTGTAGAAACAAAACGAGGATTAACAAAACCTTCCTTAAATTTTTGACGCACAAAATGGCAATCAATTTCGAGATGCTTGGTCCGTTCATGAAAAACCGGATTAGCTGTGATATGAAGAGCTAACTGATTGTCACACCAAAGATCAATGGGTAACGAAACATCAATTCTAAAATCTTTGAGTAAATACACCAACCATTGAAGTTCACAAACAGCAGTACCCATACTCTGATATTCAGCCTCACAACTAGAGCGGGAAACAGTACTTTGTTTCTTACTTTTCCAACTAATCAAGGAATCCCCCAAAAACATACAATAACCACTTACAGATTTCCTAGTAATTGGACAAGATGCCCAATCACTATCACAATAAGCAATCAATTGCATGCCACAATCAGAGGTATAAAACAAACCTCTATCTTTGGATCCAGCAAGAAACCGTAACACATGTAGAGCACCCTCCCAATGAGCAAATGTTGGAGAAGCCACAAATTGACTCAGCTGCTGCACACTGAAACTAATATCAGGTCTAGTCATATTCAAGTACAATAATCGTCCAACCAATCGTCTATATTTATCAACATCCGGAAACAAGGCACTCGTCTCATCAAATTTATGATTACGAGGGAAAGGAGTAGGAACAGCAACAGAATCAGCAAAACCACAATCAGTCAAGATATCCAATAAGTACTTTCTTTGAGAAATGAAAGTACCCCTAGGAGTTCTAGTAATCTCAATCCCCAAAAAATATTTAGCAGTACCGAGATCTTTAATGGTAAAGAGAGAGTGCAAAAACCTTTTAACAGCAACAATATCCGCTTCACAATGACCACCAATTAACACATCATCAACATAAACCAAGAGAGCCATAAAACCACCAGAAGTAACTTTAGTAAACAAACAGTGATCATTTACCGATTGAACAAACCCATACTGCAAAAGCTGAGCAGTAAACTCTGAATTCCACTCTCGAGAGGCTTGCTTCAAACCATATAAAGACTTTTTCAACCTACAAACCTCATCCTTACCAGCCTTGGTATAACCTTCTGGTGGACGCAAATACACCTCCTCCTTAAGATATCCATGCAAGAAAGCATTATTAATATCTAACTGATGCACAAACCAATTCAACTTAGTCGCAACAGCCAAAAAAGTTCTTACCGTGACTAACTTAGCCACAGGAGAAAAACTATCAAAGAAATCAACCCCTGCAGTTTGATTATACCCTTTGGCCACCAAACGGGCTTTATATCTTTCTACAGTACCATCAGGATTAAATTTAACTTTGTAAACCCATTTGGATCCAATGGCTTTCTTACCAAATGGAAGCTTAGTGATATCCCATGTCTGATTCTGTTCAAGAGCCATCAATTCTTTATTCATAGCATCAACCCATTCGGGATGTTGAACCGCTTGAGTAAAAGTCTGTGGCTCCACACACCTACTGACATTAGACATAAAAGCCACAAAACTCGGAGCAAGTTCAACAAAGTCATCAGAAACACCACAACTCACATAGTCTTTCATCCAAATAGGCAACCTTTTCTGCCTAGAACTCAATCGAAGTTGTGGAGCAGGTATAGGATCTTCAGAAATACCATCTGCCATATTATCAACTGATGCATTGTCAACATTAGCTTCAGCCAAATCAGAAGAAACAGCAGGAAATATATGATGCGAATCAGTAACAGCAGGATCAACAAAATGAGTAGTATCCAAGACAACAGGAGCAGGACCAAAATTAGAGGCTGAAAGATCAAAATTAGGATTAAGAGAAGCAGCAGAGTCAGCAAAAGGAAATACCCTTTCATAAAATTTCACATCTCGTGAACTGAACAACAAATGAGTATCCAAAGCATAAACTCTATATGCTTTCTGACCAGAAGCATAACCGAGCATAACACATTTCTGTGCTCTGGCCTCAAACTTGCCTCTCATCGGAGTAGTATCTGTGGCATAGCAAAGGCAACCAAAAGTTTTCAAATATTCATAATCTGGAGCTTTATGAAATAATACCTCAAAAGGAGTTTTCCAGCCAAGAACTGAAGAAGGTAAACGATTGATAAGATAAGCAGCTGTCAAGATTGCCTCTCCCCAAAACCTCTTAGGCAATTTAGCTTGAAACATCAATGCTCTAGCAACCTCCAACAAATGCTTATGCTTCCGTTCCACCACCCCATTCTGCTGAGGAGTATAAGAGCATGTCCGTTGATGAAGAATTCCCTTGGCAGCAAAGAACTCTTCACAAAAATGATTAACAAATTCAGCTCCATTGTCTGATCTCACTTTCTTAACCTTACTGTCAAACTGAGTTTCCACCATAGTGATAAAACCGTGCAAGGCTTCAGAAGCTTGAGACTTATATTTTAGCAGGATAGCCCAAGTAGCCCTGCTAAAGTCATCAACCACAGTCAATACATAATGACAAGAAGTAAGACTTGCCTGTTTGTATGGTCCCCAAAGATCAATATGTAAAAGCTCCAATGCTTGTATAGTGTGCCCAGTAGCCATAGGAAAAGGCAACCGATGCTGTTTGGCCAAATGACAGACATCGCAAGGATCATCCAGATTTTTAATATCAAGACAACTAATATGTTGTAAAACCTTGAAAGAAGCATGCCCAAGTCGTGAATGCCATAAAGAAGTATTGTTATTCATTTGAGAAGAAGTCATACAAGAATTAGAAAATATAAGGTTTGAGAAAAAAGAACAATCAACCCTATACTTGGAATCATGATTTACACACGTATTCAGATAGCTATGGATTACAAAAGAATCAAAGGATTTGGATGTGAGGATATACAAAGTACCCACTACAGCTCCCACAGCAATGAGTTTATTACTCTTCAGGTCCTGTATAAGACAATGGGAAGGAAAGAAAGTAAAATATACATTAGCACTAGCAGCAAGTTTTTGGACTGAGAGTAAGTTGAACTTAAATGAAGGAAGGTATAAGACTTGGTCTAGAACAAGGTTAGGATGTAGCAAAACACGACTGACATGAGTAGCAACTTTTGTACTAGAATCAGGCAACTGTACTGGTACAATGTGTTTAAGTGGTCGTCTGTGTTGCATAAGCACATCATCGCAACACATATGATTGGATGCTCCAGTATCAATAATCCAAACATTGCTGCCAGAAACACTCAATGCATGTAGTGTTGTGTTAGTAAAACCAGCATTACCTGCAAAAGCAAAATTGGAGAACTCCATTCCTGCATTTCCAACTATCGACATCTTCCCATTCACAAGCTTAGCCAACTCCTGTTGCATAATCTGCATTTTCATCATCAAATTCCCAAGGTCTCTGCCGTCAGAAGGTGTTTGTTGATCAAAAGGTATCTCAGCAATGTCAGCTACCATATTAACATTAGCTTTTTTAAAACGATTTCCTTTCTTCTTTTTTAAATCTTCATACCATTCAGGATATCCATGAAGCTTGAAACAAGTCTCCCTGATATGTCCCACCCCATGACAATGATCACAATGCTTATCCGACTTCTTTCCAGAATCTTTCTTCCTATTTCCAGCTTTACCATCCCCTTTAGAACTAGAAGTCTTAACAAGCAAAGCTACATCCAGAGTTTCAGTAGAAAAAGTCAAATTCACTATCCTTTGACTTTCCACCCTCAAGACCATATTATAAGCTCGATCAATGTCAGGCGCAGGATCATGGTTTAAGATTTGACTCCGAACACTATCAAATGTCCTGTTCAACCCCATAAAAAATTGTAGTAACTTTGACGCATCAACTCTTTCCTTAAGCTTCTCAGTCATTCTTTTACAACAAAAACAATCGGTACATTCACAATCGGATAAAGGCATGAATCAGTCAAACTCATCCCAGCATTGATTGAGTTTGCTAAAATAATGAGTGACCGAATTATTACCTTATTCAGTAGATAGCATTTCACGTTGCACTTGATACATTTGAGGTGTATTACTCACCCCAAAACGTTTCTTTAACACCTCCTATAGATGCTTGGCGCTCGGTCAATAAACAAAGCTATCTCCTAAATCCTTCGAGATAGAATTCTGAAGCCAAGATTTAATCATCGAGTCAACCTTCTTTCACTTCCTGTACTAAATCGAATCTTTAGGTGATTCGAGCGTATCGTCAATAAAACCTAACTTGTCTTTGGCCTCAAGAGAAGTCTTGATGGCTGTGCTCCAGCTGAAATAATCCGTCCCAGTCAAAGGTGTAAGCACCAACGCCATTCCTGGATGATCAGAGGGTTAAAGCAAATACGGATCGTCATCGGCAAATACATTATGCCTAGAACGAGTCTCCACGCGATCTGCCATGGACAAGCTAAACACCTGTCGAAATAGTTGAAATCATCGTCGCCTTCGTTAAAACCAAGAAATTGCCTCCTTCGCCCTCTCAGAATCAAGAAAGCCCCTTTGTCTCTCGTTGCGAAATCACGAACTCTAATTTTTGCTCTGATACCATGTACAAACTATTAGGCATTCGAAATAAGTAAACAGAGTTACTGAATAATACTCTCTTATTCAGCTTGTATTGTATCTTATCCTTAATACAGAATACTTCAACTATACAAGTACAAAATACTAACTACTAACGTCAACTGTTGTTTAACAGTACTAACACTAACTATAACTGTACACTATCAGACTACAACTAATTATATACAATTGACTGAATAATTACTAGCTAACAACTAGCTAACAATGCGTGAGTCAAGCCAAATCACGCTGCTATTTCTCCAAGAATGTCCCCTCTATGACCGCTCGGGCCCTCAGTCATGCTCTCCGCTTCTCCCGGACGGACGACCTCGGTCGATACCTGGGGGTTCCCCTCCTCCACCAGCGCGTAGGGAAACATACTTATCAGCACATCCTGGACGCGGTCCATCACCGTCTTTCAGGGTGGGCTCCCTCTACGCTTTCTTTTGCTGGTCGGATCACTTTGATACAATCGGTCCTTTCGACTATTCCGTGTTACACGATGCAGACAGTCCGGTTACCTCGGGGACTGTGTGACGCTTTGGAACGTACTTTGCGACAATTCTTGTGGGGCTCGCGGTAAGACCGTAGAGCGATTCCCCTGGTCAGCTGGGAGGAGGTTTGTCTGCCTAAACATCTCGGGGGCTTGGGCATACGACGGCTCCGGGATATGAATGATGCCTTCTTGGCCAAACTTGGCTGGGCCATGATTAGTAACCCCACTGCATTATGGGTTCAGGTGCTATCTAGCAAGTATGCTTTTGCCGCTCACCGCCTTCCCTCCTCCCTTCCGCCCGTCAGAGGCTCGATGGTTTGGCGAAGCATCAGCGCCACTTGGCCCATCGTGACTCAGGGCATCCAATGGCGGCTAGGTGATGGTCTGACACCAAGCTTCTGGCACGACCCATGGGTCACCGGGGTTGGCCCCTTACTTTCTCACTCTACCCAAGACGTCCCGGAGTCCATCATTAGTCACCGAGTCGGCCATTTTGTGGATCCCTCAGGACAGTGGAATTTGGCGGCCATGCAGCATTTCCTCCCTGCTTCGATTTGTCGGGCTATCGCCGGCACGTTTCCCCCCTCCCAGAGCCTAGGCTCCGACAGGATAGTCCGGGGAGCCTCTGACTATGGTTTTTTTACGATTGCTTCGGCCTATTCTCTTATTCGGGGAGCCTCATCTGCTGATCCGTCTGGTCTGTGGGGGGTCTTTTGGCAGTGGCATGGTCCCCAGCGGGTGCGCTCTTTCTTATGGCTACTCGCGAAGGATCGTTTGCTAAGTAACCAGCAGCGGGTGAGACGGCATCTTACCTCTGACGGTACCTGCTTTCATTGTTATCAAGAGGAAACCTCTCTCCATGTCGTACGGGACTGTCCTCTAGCACGTCGGGTCTGGGCCTCACTCCGGTTGGACATTGCCACATCGCACTCCTTTGATCTGTCGGTCAGGGACTGGCTGCATGCCAACCTTCTCCAGCATCGTCGTGTGCAGGGCCGGGACTGGCCTCTCCTTTTTGGGTTGACCTGCTGGTTCCTCTGGACATGGAGGAATCAGGCTATTTTTGATTCTACTTTTGTCCGACCTCCCTCACCTGCCTTTCTTCTTTTGTCTTTTGCAGATCAGGTTCAGCAGGCTTTGGGGGCCCGCCGACTAGGCGGCTTCGGACGCCGCACTCGTCAGGAACACCAGATTGGCTGGCGATGGCCCCAACACGGTTGGATCAAATTGAACACTGATGGGGCTAGTAAAAGCTCTCAGCTCACGGCTTCCGCTGGAGGACTCCTTCGCGACAGTGCCGGTGTCTGGCGTGGTGGCTTCTCTCAGTTCATAGGATGGTGCTCCCCACAGGTAGCTGAGCTCTGGGCTGTTTACACATGCCTTACCTTGGCGTGGTGTTTGGGCTTCCGTCATATTGAGTTGGAAGTGGACTCGATGAGCGTGCAACAGCTACTTTCCTCGGTCTCGTCTCGCTCTCCGCCCGACAACCCTCTTCTCATGGCTATCCTCGAGCTTCTCCTCCGAAACTGGATTGTTGTTCATCGGCATGTATACCGAGAGAGCAACAGATGTGCGGATTGGCTCGCTGCCCGG
Source organism: Erythroxylum cataractarum (assembly GCA_024703695.1). NCBI lineage: Eukaryota > Viridiplantae > Streptophyta > Magnoliopsida > Malpighiales > Erythroxylaceae > Erythroxylum > Erythroxylum cataractarum. Next base: position 48,097,889 of record JANJEY010000001.1, on the reverse strand, counting down.
GCCTATCCTGGTGATATTGGGACTACTTACTTTGATGATCCACCTTTAGGGTGTCAGCATCTTCTTTCAGAAGATGAGTCGGGGCGCAGTTTCCCCCGTTTAATTAGTAATTAATGTACTTTCCCTTCTTATTGAAAAAAAAAAAATGAACGTGTAAGTGCACGTGTGAATGCCATATTTTATTGTTTTTATTTATTTATATTTTCAAGATAAAAATAAACAGCAAACTAATAGAATATCAAAAAGAGAAATTTAAAAGAAATATATAAGTTTTTAAAATTATTGAAAATAAAAAAATAATAATAAAATCTAAAATTAACTTACCACAATAATATATAACATTAAAGAAACTAATAAAATATTTGATAACTATATGTTTTTGCTTAAATTTTGTGTTATTTCATTCAATGACAAAAAATAGCATAGATTAATTGATCAATATTTTTAGTTAAGTAGTTAATTTTTTTAAATAATTTTTTATAAAATAAAAGATTTATTTTTATTTACACAAAACTTTAATACATTGATTAAACTATTTTTTAATTCGAATCTTCCATCAACAATAACAACAAAATTAAGGATATTATGGTAATTTCCTAATCGCAGTAATTCAAATCCTAAAGTTCATGTTTGTGTTATTACCTAAAACCCCTTAAGCCAAAGTATCAAGAGGAAGATAAACTACAATCAATTGAGGATAATCTGGTAATATAATTAATCAAACTCTTTTGCTCTAATACATATAGTGTTTGATTCACCTGCTATGACAGATAAGAAATGAAATATTAATTTTTTAGGAATAAAATAAATAGGGAATGAAATAAAAAAAGTATTATTTAATTTGATTTTTTATAAGAATTTCTAACGATGAAGTAATATCAATGTTTAGTTTGAAAACATAAATTTAAAATAACAAAAGAGTAACTAATAAAAATATCCAAATATCCAAATAGTCCCACAAATTAATTAATTATTCTTATTAATTAACATGTCCTTCTTCTTCTTCTTCTTCTTCTTATTATTATTATTTAATTTTATTATTATTATTGCTAATATTCTTCTTGTTATTTATTATTATTATTGTTAATAATTTTATCATTATTATTGATATTATTAATAATATTAATTTATTGTTATTAATTTTCTTATTATATTATTAATAATTTTCTTAACAATAATAATAATATTCTTATTATTATAGCTAAGTAATTATATAAAGTCCTTAAAGATACTTTTGTCCAACGTATCCTTAATTTTATTCTCGACCACCTGAAATATAGTAAAAATAGATAAAGATAAGTAAACCTAGATTACATATTTTATTTAATCAAACAAAAAAAATATTATTAGTAACAGAAAAAGAATTTTATCAAACACCCAGTAAAATTTTATCACTTTCTCCGCTAATTGCTTCCTTTATTTTGGTCTCTCTCATTCTGGGACTCAGAACTCAAAAAGGACCTCTTCATCTTCCCGAATTGCCCTTGACCTTTGGCGTTATTAGCACATACCACTTTCCTATGTTCATGCTTTATTAACTACCGAAATCGTTAACCATATCGGAAGTAACGGTCAGCTACTCGAATTCGAATGCTGTAGTTTCGGGTTCGCTCCCAGGGGAATCGGATTATCCAACTCGATACAATCGGAGGTGGCACCGTGCTCGCCGTTGCCTTCGCTTGACGCGTCAGATCGGGAGCTCTGGTTGTTCGACAAAACTCCTAGTGTTCGAAGTGCATGGGCTCTGAGTCGGAACAAGATTCTCACTCAGTCCCTGAGAATTGCTGATCTGCTTGCCAAAACTGATGTTTCTTACCTGTAAGTGTTTGCCTGTTTTAGTTATTTGAGTTTGTGAAGCGAGTTGGAGTTGGTGGGAATATGGCTATAAGTCAAATAGAGTGAGAATGTTGATTGAATTTGGTTGTGCTGGCGAATTGTGTCCATTACGGTGTTGTAGACTTTGAAATGAAGCATGAAGAATATTTTGAATTAGCTGTACTTAAATTTGGAGTTTTAGCCTCGGTGCGGGCTCTTTGAGATTTTTGTTCGAGTAGAGTAAATAAATGTGGTTTTAGTTCGTTTACCTTTTGTTTTCTCGGTTTGTGGTAAATATTAGACTAAGTTTGAGCTTTAAATTTTAGCTGGAGTAGTTCAGAGCGGCTTCTGAATGCAGACAACTGTCTTTCCGTGATTTGACTGTTTAAATCTATTGCTGTTTTTTAATAACTGATAACACTATTCAATTGTGTTGAGATTTACATGGTTGTTGATTTGCAGATATCTTGTGGGGAGACGAGACCAGTTCCATTTGGTTATGCTGAGCCCTTGGAACTGCACGAGCAGGTTCTCCGATACAATGCTGAAGCATTCGAGTATGTAACTCCTGGTAGACGAAATACACAATATTGCTCTTTGATGTATAGTTTCTACTTAAGATGAATATGTTTGTCTGGTGAGTTTTCCCTTACAAAAGAGAATAATTGATTTGTTACATGATAGGTTTCTTAGATCTTTGTGTTTCGTTAAGAAGAGAGATAATTTTGCCTCCTTATTGTGAGATTGATAATTGAAGCATTTGATTAATTAGAGGCCATAATTCTTTCTAACAGAAGAAATAAGTATTGGGGGATAGTTGAGTGTTTTCTCATGGATTGTTCGTTACAATATTTGTGGAGACTCAAAATGCCAGAATCCTAATATTCATGAGTCATGACATAGTTTTGATGCCTGGGTATTAAATTTTCATGGAAATTGAGCTTTGGAAACTTGAGTTGAAGTTGGTTGTTCAATTTGATAGACATGATTATTCATAGGCCACTTGAACTGCTAACTTAGAAGAATCCATCATATTGTGAAAATGAAAGGAATTTGGCTGAAAAGAGCCTTTTGCTGGGGAAGATGTTGAGATGGATGAATGACATACCGGTGCAACTTGGGTAGAAAAATAAAAAATATTTGTTGCAGTGTGGACTATATAGACATGCTACATTGTCATGCCTGTACAGTTATTATTGTCATGTCTAGATAGGCAAAATTTTATAAGACTTGAAATTCTGTCAGAAAAAATATATATTTTTATAGTTGATAGGAACTGAGACAATTGAATATAATTAAGAGCTAGTAGTGTGGTTTTTGAGGTAGTAAAGTTTCGAGTATAATTTGTTGATGCCTTGTGTTAACCATTTAAGGATACTATGAGTTTGATCTATAATATCCATAACTTTTTGTCCTAATTGATAATAAAGTATTTATGTATGATTTAGTGGTATTGTGCTTGTGGTTTATTGAATTTATTCCAAGTTTCTCAGGTAAAAAGCAGGTTGCTGGAAGTAGCATATTTGAAAACAAGTCCATTGAGCCGAGTACATCTGCTCAAAGTCTAGTGGAAAGATACTATGTTGGAAGTCAAATCGTGAGCTAGATCACACTCTTCATGTATGTTTATGCATATGTCTTTGTGTAAGATTGGGTTGCTGTTTATCCCTGACATGGAAGGTTAATTGTAGGAGGTTGCATCATCTTCGAGAAAACCTAAAGTCAAGAAGAAAGTTAGCAATGACAACTCGACATTTGTTCAGCCAGAGCCTGTTGAGCTAAGATGTGAACCAACTGTGCGTGTTTTGTTCAATCCTAATGCTAAGCTTATGGTACATACAACTTTTCTAAAAGCCACCATTGGGAACTTCTGTGAAATGTTGGAGGATATATGTGGAATAGCTGAAGTTCCTAGTGATGAACGTGAGGAAGCAGAGTGGCTATCATTGCCAATGACTGATCTCAAAATGCTTGTTAACGAAATAAAATCAATATGTGCAAAAAATCCTTCTACATTTGGTTCTTTTAGATACTCTTGTAAGACTCTTAAGAGTTCTAGATCATCATATACATCGAGCAGAAGGTTTATCTATCATTGGATATGAACATGTAAGTGTCCTCACTCCACTTCTCGCTCCCCTCTTTTTATCATCACCTTATTTTTCCTTTCAAGTATTTGTCCTTTGATTTCTTACTAATGGTGCATTCCTTAGTCTCTTACTTATGAAGGTTATGCATGCTATAGTTGCAACCAGTGAATCCTTTCCTAGCTAGGTGCAATCACTAAGAAGTCATATTTGTCAACTTCCATTCTCTGGCAGTTGGCTCTGTATTTTCATTTTACATACTATGCAAATTGGTTTGCCTTGTTAAATTCTTGGGAAGTAAATGACCCATATTTACAACAAGTGGCCTTAAATGTACATACGTTGCTTGGTGACACTCTGGTCAATTTTATGTGGCTGCAACTTATTTTGCGAAGTTTTTCTTTTAGAGTTAGTATTTCTCTTTTTAAATAAATCACATATGGTGACTGCTTTTGATGCTTGAAAATGTTCCATATTCGGAGCACACTTCCAAGTCTTTATTAATGGACAAATTATCATAGTTTTCATTTTAAAATCCTAGATTGATGGTGTTCCCCTGTTAGATAGTGGGAACATTTCTTTGTTTTTGTGCAGAATCTTCACTGCATTTAAGATATCATGTTTTTTTCTTTATTTGTTGCTTTCATGATGTTGCAGTCAGATTCAGATATAGTATCTTTAGTGTTTTGTGCCCTGGAATCCATTCATTCCGAATTGGGAGTTATGGAAAATAATAACATGCCAAAGCAGCTCTGCAAGGCATAGGTACATGTTTTGTCAGTTCTTCAGTACGCCATTTGGTTTTGATAGTTCCAGTGACTGTAATACATGACTGCTCATACTATTGTTTCATCAGATCATTGAAAGAATCCCGGAATTTTCCAATCATGAGATAGTGGATGTTATGTCAGCATATGATCCATCATATCGTGCTTTGCTCAAGTCAAATGAGAATTGGGAACCTGAAGAGAGGCCTGGTAGATTTGACCATTTTGTAATGTGCTTTCTTCTAATTTGTCATTGCATTTTATATGCCTTCAAAACTAGTGAATATGTATGCTTATCTAGCCTAAAGAATAAAAGAGAATAAAAGAATATGATAAATGTGATTTTATAGGATGGTACTTATGAACCAAGATCCTCTGTCCAATATTACCTTGTCTTATTCTGTCTCATGAAATCTCAACCATTTATTTTACGAGACCCACGCGGGATCCACGCGAGACCTACACAGGACTCACATAAATAAACGGCTGAGATTCATTAGATATAATAAGATACCATAATATTGGACAGAAGATCTGGACTTGGTACTAATTTCTGTTATTTTATAGGGTAGTAAAACCTACCAATTTCTGTTACCTTTTTTATTCATATTTTGTGGTGTTTTATCATATATGTATATTCTGTAAATGGATTTTACTATTTGTTGGTTCTGAAACGTGTTATTGTCTACTTTTGGTAGGTGAGGATGATGATGAGGCTGAAACTGATCATGGTTCAGCAAGCAAAAGGTGTCGTACCATAAAGAATGTAAAAGTGAAGAAATCCTGCATTAAACCGGTATGCTTATCTATATGCGTTTCCTGTAAAGATTCAATCACTGCTAAATGTTGGCTTGTTGGAAAATTAATTTGTTCTTATCTTTTATGTTAATCCTGAAAAAAGGAAAAGGACTTTGTATAATTTCTGTATGTATTTTTCTACACGCTAAAGTTTGTACATTGAGACCATTATATACAGATGTTTTACACGCAGCATTGACAGCTATATGTAATAAAATTGTTACAACAGAAATTTGTTAGAATCTTATCTGTCTTCTAGAATATTTCTTGACTGTGCTCTCCTGGATGAGGGTGCATACGAAGATCTGATGTTTCTCCTTTTATTGGACCTTTTTGTGTTTTTGGGCTTAGCCTCATATCAGTTGCTGTCGGGTCAAGTTCTGCCGGAGATCCATACTCAATGCTTGACAGATATTTTTGTGGACTTGGTAAAGCTTTCCTCGTAACAAATCCTTGATAGGGTCTCTGGTGCTATAAATACCATACTGCAGAAAATGTGCACAATTCTTGGCTTATTGAAGGATTTGTTATTAATAGCGAAATTGTCCGATAGCTGCATTCTACAACTGGTGAAGACAAGCTTTGGTGGATAACTTCCAGCTCATACAACTGAAGGCAATTGGTATACTCAGTGTGGTACGAGGAATTAGTATATTGACTCACTTTCTTCCTTCCCTCTTCAAAATGTTGCTTCTTCTTGAGTTCTTGTGTATATGCATTTGAGCGTGCATGCTTTCCACTCACCTGACATTGTTCCATTCTTTTAACCTCAGTATGCTTTTCTTAAATGTTTTTCCAGATATTCTACTGGTACACACAACATCGTACATATGCAATAGATGAAATTGTCCAATTGCTCTGGAAATTACCGTTTTCTAAGCTAACACACAACTGAAAAGAGTTTGAAGATACACGTTCTGTTCCATACCCAATCACTAACAATCAGAAACAGAAAAGAAAAGAGAAGAAATATGCTGACAGTTTGCATCTAAATACTGGGAAGGTGATCAAACAAGTAGTAATCCATGGAAATCAGAAAGCTTCCAAACGAAAATAAGAAAGAAGAGCAGAAGTCAGGCAGCGTCCTGCCTACAGCTTTACTTCAACAAATACAGAGATAGTGGCTTATTACTTGAAGAGACAGATACGGTGTCGTCGTCTTCCTCGGCCCTTTTCAGCTTCTTTTGAGTAAGTACTTTTCTTCTCCGAATTTCTCTATTTATTCTTTCTAATTTTTAAATTATTTCATTTAAATATTAATCTATACGAATAAAAATCTAATCTTATTTTAAAGTTCTAATCCTATACCTAAAATCAATGTTCTAAATAGATAATTGGATATCAAACCGGACAAAGAAAATGTTAAAAGTTTAAAGGTTCAGTCGGTATTGAACCATTACAAAACCAGAATATAATAAATAATGGGTAAAAATTATGAAAATAAGTATAAAATAAAATACTTTTATTGAAATAAAAATGCTCTAATAATACCTATTAATATATAATAAACTAATAAAAATCTAATAATTTAAACTAATTCTGAATTTAATATAAAATTTAAAATAAACAAGTAAAAATTGTATTTATTATCAGTAATTTAAAACTTTGTAAAAATTGAAATATGTTTAAAGAAAGCAATAGAAAGTATTCTAACTTTATTTTAACTTCTTTTTTAATGTTCTTTAAACATGTTTTTTTATAGTTTAAATATTTTTTAACACATTCTGAAATTATCTTAAGCAAGATTACTTATATATATTAATTAATAATTCAATTTATTAATCAAATTTATGATAAAATAATAATTAGCTTTTAATA
>JANJEY010000001.1:47347101-47358920 GCA_024703695.1 Erythroxylum cataractarum | reverse complement strand
TCGAAATTATCAGTTGCATCAAGGATGTCTTGGAAAGCGATCCTTCCGTCGTAGTTCCAAATCGAGAATAGGTCTCCATTCTTCAATGCCTTAGATTCTTGCGAGCAAATCTTCATGGTATTTCGACGCCACGAGACAAACATGCACCAGAGTATTGGGAACGCTATGAACACGCCGATGGGAAGACCAATATAGAGCACTTCTCTGCTTCTTAGTGGTTCTTTGCTTCTTAGTGGTTCTATGGAGCTATCAATGGAGGGTGGTGAGCAAAGAACATTTATTTCTGCCATCAATAAACCTTTGTTGCCCAAAAATGCAGAAGAATCATTGGACCTGAAGTTACAAGGTATTTTACCCTCGAAAGAGTTGTAAGAGAAATTATACTCCTTCAACCCGGAAGAAAAATCAGGAATGGTTCCGTTTAGATTGTTGTAGCTCAAGTCAAGATGCATAAGATTTGAAAGAGCTCCGATATTGGAAGGAATTTGCCCACTAAAGTTATTCCCATACAGAAACATTTCTTCTAATTGACGTAACTTGCGAAGTTGGGGAGGGATATTACCACATAATTTGTTGTTTTCTAGGTACATGTAGAGCAGAGAACTCAAGTTTCCAACTTCTTCTGGGATTGGTCCTACAAGTTTTTTAGTACTAAAAAATGATAAATAGTTTGAAGATAATTTGAAAAAATTAAAATTGCCAATTCTAACATTTCTTGAACATTTATAATCTATCGTACGGAGATATAATAGTGTTTGAAACTTGAAAGATTGAAATAGTTAACCATACCTGTGAGGGAATTGTCAGACAAGTCAAGATACTTAAGTTTTAAAAGAGTTCCGATATTGGAAGGAATTTGCCCGGTGAGAACTTGCCTCCCAAGATTAAGACGAGCAAGGTTTGGCAAGCAAGAAAAGTTCATCTTCTTTAACTTTTCTCCACTAATTATTCTATAACAACAATCAATCCCAACAACACTTCTAGTATGGTCACAAGCTATTCCTTGCCACGTGCAATGACTTAGGTTGCTGCTGTTGAAGTCGCAGACATTGTGGCTTATGCAGTGTGCCCACCACTCACTTTGCAGCAGAGCTTGCCGTTCCAGAATTAGAGAAGTTTTCATTTCAAACGCAGCCGTTGACATGGTTAAAGTGTGACTGATCCATGCCAAAAACAACCAAGTCGAAGCAATCATCTCTCTGGAAATGGTGGTTAAATCTTTATACGTGCATTAGCTTGAGAAGAATCCTTTAAAAACACGAAATTTAAGCACTAGATGGTGTTTTTGGTTTAACAATTAACACCCTTTAAATCAGTGGTGTTGCGGTGGGATGACGACTTGTTTAATGGAGGAGAGGAGTGATTGAGTTGTCACTTGTGCAAGCTTTTTCCAAAGCGTGTGGACCACACTGCAAGCTCCGCTTCCTGGAACTACCCCAAGACAACTAAGACAAGTGTACAATTCATTAGGAAATAATATGGTGGAAAGTAAAAGCAAATCCCTCAAGGAAGTGATATAGATTTGAAAATCTGAAACTACTACTTGGTCTAAACTAAAATAATAAAAGAGTGATTTCGATATATTTTAATAAATAAAACATTTTAAAACAAAACCTAAATAGGTAGTAAAAAATTTATTAACATGATAATTTATCAAAAGAGAATTCAATCGAATTTTAATGTTTAGACAAGTACTTTGCCTAATATTACTTTATATTTCATGATAAGATTAACCTAAAATAGGTATATTAAACTGAACTGGCAAGATTTCTTAAATATTCAAATTGCATTCTCTCGAGTTATAGCAACAATCTACTGTCTAGTTAGTCAACTCAAATCTCTATCAAGCTAACTCCTATTTGAATATATTAAGACTTGTGAAATCTCGGATAACGTTTCACATGAGTCTCTCTTGAGCATCTCATTCAACCCCTATTACTTAAGTCGTATTGCACTGATCCGTTGGAATTTTATAGGTCACGTGTGTAATACATGGATTTCTAAACATAATTATAGGACTAATAAAATGTGATCTAATTTGGTAAATTAATTGGGCCTATAGAAATATTAATTAAGTAATAGTATGAGCCTGATGTATAGAAATTCATTACGAGTCATTATAGTTAATAGACCCATAATAGACCGTCAGTCAAAACTGATTATAAAAAGGTTGTGGTCCCTAAGCCAAATACATTCTTGACATTCCTCCAAAAATAGGTTCTGTTAGTTTTTTCTGTTCCATAAGAAAAATTCATTCTGTTTCGAATCTTGGCTTGAAAAAACAAAATTTCATCAAATTTTACTGTTTACGTTTCTACTGTGTAATGGATTAAGGTTAGTGTTCTTATTTATATATATATATCATTATTTATTCGATTTGCTTATGATTCTAATTGATTAATGAGTGTTTAGAAATCTGATTATATAACTATAAGGCTAAATTTCCATTGAGTGGTAACAAAGCACTTCACATAAATTATTTAAACATAATATTTAGTTTCATTTTTCACTCTATTCAATATGTTTATGATAGTAAAAATGAATTATAGATTCTTCATTTGAGATTTTAGTGTAAATTAATTTTTAATTTATGTGGAACACTTTTATTTAAATGATTGAATCATTATTTTGGTTGTTGTTTATTATTTTTTAATTATAATAGGTTGAGATATGAATTTTTGGGTAGATATTTTTTGATTATTTGATTATTTTAGTCTGAGATTAATTGGAAAATATATAAACGCTACAGTTATGGTCGTAAAAAAATTGTTTCATTTTAGAAACGAATTTTTTAACTAAAAAATGATGAAGTATAAATATGATAACATCTTGTATAAAATTGTTCAAAACCCGTTTTTTTGTGTATATATTATTTGGCTTCCAAACCCGATGTCAGGACCGTTTCTGTTTCTCTGACACAGTGGTCTCCTACGCCCCAGAGTCACTACTTCGCCTCTTTGTTGAACCGCCGGCGCGAACACAGTAGTTTCTGACCAAGACCAGGAACCAATTCGAATCTGGCCAGAGTATCAGGGCCGTGGTTTTTGACCTGTCAGTTTTTTATGTATTATTATTTTGCAAAGTCTCCCTGTCAATGGAGACTCTTATCTAATGGACTATATTAGTTATCTTTGTCGGCCGAGCATGATGGCTATCTATGGTTAAGTCATTTGGACTTAATTTAATAGTAGACTCATATTTTATTGTTTATATAACTTAAAGTTTAAATTAAATAATTTTATAGACGCATATAAAATATAAAGTCTTCCATTGTTATATAATATTATTACGGACTAAGGTTATAATTTTGTAAAATGAATTGAAGTCAAAATTTAGAATTTATTGATTGCCCATTTTTAAATTAGAATTTAATTACCTAGATTTATCTAAAATTTGGATATTTATCATTTTGAATTAAATAGATTGAACCGATATGTTACAAAAGTAACCTCTATTGGGAAACATTTATTAATTTAGAATGAGAATGCATGTTTCATCTATGCGGAATAATCGGCCTAAAGAATGTTATTTTGGCCAGATGATTAGTAATTTAATTTTATCTATGTGAAATAATTGGCCCAAAGGGAGATTATTTTGACCAGATAGTAACAAACATTACTTTGAAATAATTGGCCCAAAGGAAGGTTATTTTGACATGTTAAGTAGTATTAAATTATGTGAAGCATTTGACATAACATGCTGACAATGCGTCGATCCAAAGAAAGGCACATTGTTAAGTCGTTTTAGTTTCGATATTTTTATTACAACTAAGAGTACCACTTACAAATTATTATTTCTATCCAAAAACTGAATAATAATGTTGTATTAGGTATATTGTAATCGTCCCTTTTATAAATATTTTATTTTGGCTTCTTAACTTTTTGACTAATCGTGAGCATTTTGTTTTGTTTCTTTTCTTCAAGTGTCATCAATTTCTGCCAACATGAACAATATTCTCGTGCTTAACGGCATAAACTTCAAGAAATAGAATGAGCATTTAATGATTGTGCTTGGTTGCATGGATCTAGATTTTGCATTCATATTTGAACGTCCTGCAACTCTGACCAGCACCAGTACCGCTGATTAGATAGCTGCATACGAGAAGTGGGAACATTCAAACATCATGAGTATGATGGTCATGAAGCATTCCATTTCGGACTCCATAAGAGGTGGAATTCCCGATGAGGTTGATGCTAAAAGTTTTCTTAAGCAAAATTTTGACCGATTCGTTGCAAACAAAAAGGTCAAAACAAGCACTGTACTGACCAAGCTTGTTTCAATGTGCTATAAGAGAAAAGGAAACATCAGAGAGTATATAATGGAAATGTCTAATCTTGTCACAAAGTTGAGGGCACTTAAGTTAGAGTTGTCTATGTAAGAAATTTAGCCTTATGATTCTTATTCAGATTTCTAAACAATCAATCAACCAGAATCACAAGCAGATCAAATAAACAATGATATATGTATAAATAAGAAAACTAACCTTGATCAATTGTAAAGCAGAAGCGTAAATAGCAAAACTTGATAGATTTGTATTCTTCCAAGCCAAGATTCAGAAACCGAATGAATTCTTCTTATAGAACAGAGAAAACTGACAAAACCTATTTCAGAGGAATGTCAAAAGTGTTTCTGGCTTGGGGGCCGTAACCCTTTTTATAGTCAATTTAGACTTACGGTCCATTATGGGTCCATTAACCATAATGACTCGTAATGAGCTTCTACACATTAGGCCTATACTAATAATTAATTAATATTTTGTAGGCCCAATTAATTTACTAAAGTTAGATAACATTTTATTAGGCTTATATCCGAGATAGAAATATACGTACATATATTTATACACGTGGCCCATAAAATTCTAACAATCTCCCATTTGAGCTACGTGTGTTTTTGGATAATGTACATAGAAGAAAACTTAATGCGCGCAAACTTGCTATCTCATTCCAAAAATATACCAAAACAATCTGGTCCATCAATTTTACTAGTGTAGGATCAAAGCGGCTTTTGTCATCTAATTTTGTAACTAAACCAAACAATTGCCACAATACTAGCAAAATCGATGACATAGATTAAGTATGGATGCGTAGTATGAAAATTACATATGATGTGATCATAATCATGCCTATTTCCAACTGGTCCTAAATTTATGACTTGAAGAGTCTCAAAACACTTTCTAGCCTTATGCAATACTGAAACAGAATGCAAATTCTATATGTTCAGAATTTCCAAATAAACAAGAAATTCATTAGATTTCATAAACCAAAGTCTGCACAGAAAGATAACTTTAGACCTTAGAAACTTAAACTTTAAAACATAAACTTTAGATGTCAAAGAACATATATAGAAGTATAAGATTAACTCCCACTAAAATGACATGTTTGACAGACTTACTACACCCATATTGGCCATATGTACATCAAACATTGAAAGTGGCAATCATTTTGTGACTGGGTCTACGATATTGAAGTTTGTACCAATATATTCTATAGACACTTGAAGATTCTGAACCCTTTCTTTCATAGCCAAATATTTGATGTCAATATGCTTTGATTTCGACAAACATCGGCTATTATTTGAATACAGTACAGTGGCTTTATTATCACAATAAATCTTTAGGGGTTGTTTTATATCATCAACCATTTGCAGCCCAGTGATAAAGTTTAGCAACCATATTCCATGACATGATGCTTCATAGTAGGCTATATATTCTCCCTCTATAGTAAAAGAAGCTACAAGTTTCTATTTTTCACTTTTCCATGAAACAACTCCTCCACCCATCATGAAAACATAACCTGAGGTGGATCTTCTACTATCTAAGCTTCCAATGTGATCAGAGTCGATATATCCAACAATTTCTAATCGCTCTGACCTTCTGTATGTGAGCATATAGTCCTTTGTTCTCTGTAAATACCTTATAACCTGTTTTGCTGCTTTCCAGTGATCCATTCCTGGATTACTCAAATATCTACCCAACATTCCTGTTATGAATGCTATATCCGGACGCGTACATACTTGTGCATACATGAGACTCCCTACAATCGAAGCATAAGGGATTTTATCCATCTCAGCTTTCTATGTGTCCAATTTAGGACATTGGAGCAAACTAAACTTATCACCCTTTGAAATAGGGGTGTCTCCCGATGCACAATTCTGCATGCCATATCGACTTAGCACCTTATCAATATAGGACTTTTGCGATAAACCAAGTATACTTTCTTTACGATCCCGATGGATTTGTATACCCAAGACCAAAGATGCATCACCAAGATCTTTCATTTCAAAATTATTTGACAGAAATTTCTTGGTTTCATGCAATAAACCTATATCGTTGCTTGCCAATAGAATATCATCTACATATAGCATCGGGATAATAAATTTGCTCCCACTAAACTTGATATATATGCACTAATCAATGATGTTTTCCTTAAAACCAAACGAGGTTATCACTTGATCAAATTTTTGGTACCATTGGCGGGATGCCTGCTTTAAACCATAAATGGACTTCTTAAGTTTGCAAACAAGTTTCTTTAAATCATTGGATTCAAAGTTCTTTGGTTGCACCATGTATATTGTTTCATCAATGTCTATATTGAGAAAAGCTGTCTTTACATTCATTTGATGTAGCTCGAGATCACAATGAGCTACAAGTGCCATAATGGTTCTAAAAGAGTCCTTTTTAGAAATTGGAGAAAATGACTCTTTATAATCAATGTCTTCCTTCTGAGTGAAGCCTTTGGCAACTAAGCATGCCTTATATCTTTCTATGTTACCACGCGAGTCCTGTTTGGTTTAAATATCCATTTTCAACCAATAGGTTTTGCTCCTTTAGGTAACTTGACAAGATCCCAAACACCATTGTCTGCATTGACTTCATCTCCTCCTTCATGGCTTCAATCCACTTATCAGAATGTGAACATGATTTGGCTTGACTTACAGATGTCAGATCATCCTCCTCCCCAACGTCAAATTCATGTTCACTGAGATATACAATGTAATCATCTGATATTGCACTTCTCTGTTCTCTAGTGGATCTCCTAATAGACACTTTTAATTGAGGTTGTTGAATTTCATTGCCTTGAACAGGCAATGTTTCCTGATCAACATTAGGAGGTATGACATGTAAAATTGTGTTTTCAACATTATCCTAATTTACAATTTGAATTGTGTCAGGTATGGTTAACCCATCACTTTCAATTGTTACTGTAGTGGAATGTTAACACACTCCTCTGTAAACACAACATCTTTATTTTGATTACTCCCACTGTAATCAACATCCTCAAGAAAATTTAGCACTCCCTGTTTCAAAAAAGGATCTGGTTGAGGGATTATAGAACTTGAAACCCCTAGATTTTTTCGGGTAATCTACAAAGTAACAACTAATAGTTTTTGAGTCTAATGTCTTTTCATTTGGCCTATAAGGCCTAGCCTCAGCTGGACAACCCCAAAGATACAAGTGCCTAATACTAGGCTTCTTACCTGCCCTTAGATCGTATGGGGTTTAGTTACTACTTTGGCAGGAACTCGGTTTAGGATGTAAACTGCAGTTTTAAATGCTTCACCCCAAAGTGATTATGGTAAAGAAGAATGACTAATCATACTTCTCACCATGTCCTTAAGAGTTCAGTTCTATCTTTCAACTACACCGTTTTGACTAGGAGTCCTAGGCATGGTGTACTGAGCAACTATACCACACTTAGTCAAATATTTAGTGAAGGATCCTTAACGTTGTTCACCTGATCCATCATATCTGCCATAGTATTCACCACCATGATCAGACCTGACAGCCTTTATTTTCTTGCTTAGTTGACTTTCAACTTCAGTTTTGAAAATTTTAAATATATCTAAGGACTGTGACTTCTCATGAATTAAGTACAAATAACTATAGCAAGAGTAATCGTCTATGAAACTAATAAAGTATTTTTGTCCATTTCATGAAATCGTAGGGAACGAACCACATATATCTGTATGAATCAGTCCCGATAGTTCATTACTCTTGTTTGCACCTATTTTCTTTATGTTTGTTTGTTTTCCCTTTACACATTCTATGCAGACCTTAAGATCTGATAAATCAAGAGAATTAAGAATTCCTTTAGACAATTCGTGCACTTGGTTTTGATTCCCTTCCTGCACAATTCAGTCAGTTCAAAGTCTTATACAATACTCAAAAGGAGAAATGGACTCTAAATGAGCTTATAGCTCAATGTGTGTAAGAAGAGGAGAGGTTGAAACAAGAGAAGGCTGAAAGTGCTCATTTAGCAATAATTTCTCAGAAAAATTCCAATAAGAGAAAAAGGAATAAAGTTAAAGAAACTGCAAACTCTAGAACAATGCAAGGTGCACAAAAGAAATAGAACACAACTGCTCTCTGTTTCTTTTGTAAGAAACTGGGTCATATGAAGAAAGAATGTACCAAGTATGCCAACTGACGTGTTAAGAAAGGTATATTTCTCAACTTTGTTTGTTCTGAAGTTAATTTGGCTTTAGTACCAATTGACACTTGGTGGATGGATACTGGTGCTACCACTCACATAAGTGTCACTATGCAGGATTGCCTCAGGAGCCGAAAGCCAACTGATGGTGAAAAATACATCTATGTGGGAAATGGCAACACAGCTACTGTTGAAGCTATTGGTTATTTTAGAATTCAGTACCGAGTGACCCTTCAACGCTGACCGGAAAGGAGCTAAACCGGTCGGTTATTAAGCATAATATCTCCTCGTCTTGGGGGCCTAGGCTGGCGGGCCAGAACGAAAGGATTTATAGCAGTGGGGGTGGCTACTTTGCTGTGACAGAGAGTTTTTTCTCGGTCGGTGGTATGAGGCTTCCGTACGCCCCGATCATCGATGAGGTATGGAGCGCCTACCACTTAGGGCCGAGCTAGATTTTTTCAAATGGCTGGCGATTCATCAATGGTCTGGCCTTGTTGTGCTATAATTTCGGGTGTCCTCCATCGGTCGGTGTTTTGCGACATTTCTTAAGGATGAATCAGAGCCCGATCAGCGGGGTAGGGATTCCTCACCTCCAGTATAGGGATGCGGGGTATCGTGCTGCTGGGACAGCAGGATCAATCAAATCGTGAAAAACGAAGTATTTCTTCATGAGGCCCCAAGGATCCACTTTTGAATGCTGACCGCGGAGGTATCCCTTGACCGAGCGATGGAATGACATCACCGACCTGCACCTTTCTGGGGAGGAATGAGAGGTGATCGGTAGGATCAAGACGCTCGGTCGATATTCTTTTGACAATCTCATTCTGGGGTATCGAGGGGGGCCGCGGTCGATTCATTCCTGATTGACCCCCTGCTCCGAATTAGCGGGCTAGGAAGAGAAACTGCCCCCTCTGGTTGACTCATCGTGGTTGAACTATTTACTGTATTTGTAGGTATTGATTTCGATTTCTAATCTATTTTTATTGCTGTGCAGTCATGGCAAGGCTTGACGATTTCGTCGGGTCCTCCCGTCCTCCTAAATCCAAAAGGCCAGGCAAGGGGCTTTGAGCTTATTCGAATGTGAGGAAGCAAAGGAAGGAGGCAGAGGCTAGTGAAGACGCCGCTCAGCCAATGGAGTTAAACCGATCTGCAGCGTTGTTAGCCCTTCCGTCCACTGAGGGTCGTCCTGGCGTGTCAGTGCCCTTGCCGATCCAGTCGATGAGAGCAGACCGAGCGGATTTGGAGGAGGAAGAGATGGAGCCGCCACTTAAAAGGAAGAGGACCGCTCGGAGTGCTAGTCGATCATCTAGTCAGCTGGAGAGTGAAGTGGGGGAAAAGCAAGCGCCCCGATTGGATAAGGGCAAGGGGAAAGAGCGAGCATCCGGCGGTGGAAAATGGGAGCCCACGATCAGTCTTGATAGGACTGTATCGCTTAGGGGCGTCAACGTTGCTCTGCACATTGCCCAGAGGGTTGTCCGCCCAGCGGACGAGAGGTTTTTGGATACACTGGACGATAAAGAACTGGTGGCTAGTCTTGTCCGCGACTGTACCAGGGATATGACGTTCGCCTCTGCGATGTATCAATGTCTTGATCAGCTCTACGAAGTGAGGCAAACAATGGACCGGGAGATCCAGGACCTTCTGGGGCAAGTTAATACTCTGAGAGCTGAACTTTCAGAGGCGAAGGAGGAGAAAAACATCTTACAAGCCCAACTCTCTTCGATGGAGGAGGAGAAGAATATTTTGGAGGAAGAGAAAAGTGTTTTGAGGGCTCAACTTGCTTCGGTGGAGGAGGAGAGGGGTAGAATGCTTGCTTCCCGAGCCGAGCTGAAGAGTGAATACCAGATGTCGCAGCTCTGCATTGAGAGCCTAAGGAGGAAGGTGGTCGACGCCACTTCAAGGGTGCGACTGGAGGAGGAGCTTCGTTCGAAAGCCTTCCGACAGTGTTACGACAGAGAAAATAGAGGTCGAGAAGAAAATGCTGGAGCTGCAGGGTTCCGTCAAGGAGCAAAGGATTAAGGCGATCAAGAGATGGAAAGAGCAGTATTTACAGGGGGGGGGGGTGTCTAGAGTTTGCTTGTGACTTAGCTCTTTTCATCTTGAGGAGCTGCCACAAAGTCTGCGTACCTGATGGGTCGGAGGGTCCTTCATTCGAGGATTATGCCGAGCCGATGCTTCTCATCGCTCTCGGTCTTTCTCTGGAGGAAGTAAGGGAGAAGGCCAAGGGAGAACGGATGTCGGTTCCGGATGAGGAGCTGGACCTTAGCTCGGATGAGGAGTACGAGCGATCTCACAGGGGTGACTCTCCGGTTCTTCTTGCGGGCTCTAGTCCTGCCTCGGCTGCTTTGCCGACCTCCCCTTCTGTCTATCCATCTGCTGCTGGCCCTTCCGCTCCTCTCGAATGATCAAAATGATTGTTTTCCCTTGTAAGGCTCATCTGGTCGAGCTTGTAACCAGAGCTTTAATCCAAAGAAATAGAAGCTCTTTTGTTTTTCATTACCTCCTTTATATGTCGTGTTAAAGATTAGACGATCCTTTTGAATAGCAGGTAGTGAATGAGTGCACTCGATGTGTGTTGATCAGGTGAATTTGACCGAGCGACGATAAGGTCGAGCGATCCAAGATTTTATCTTGGCATCCTGGCCGAGCGAGGTAGAGGCCGAGTGATCCGAGATTCATTTTCTCGGCATCACCTGGTTCTAAGGATCTTGTCTTAGCAACCTGGCCGAGCGAGGTAAAGGCCGAGCGATCCGAGATTTATCTTCTCGGCATCGCCTAGTTTAAAGGATCTTGTCTTGGCAACCTGGCCGATCGATGTCGAGGCCGAGCGATCTAAGATCTTGCCTTGGCATTGCCTGGTTCCAAGGATCTCGTCTTGGCAACCTGGCCGAGTGATGTCGAGGTCGAGCGATCCAAGATCTTGTCTTAGCATCCTGGTTGAGCGTGATCGAGGCCGAGCGATCCGAGATTCATCTTCTCGACATCGCCTGGTTCCAAGGATCTCGTCTTGACAACCAAGCCAAGCGTGGTCGAGGCCGAGCGATCCGAGATTCATCTTCTCGGCATCGCCTGATTCCAAGGATCTCATCTTGGCAACCTGGCCGAGCGTGGTTGAGGCCGAGCGATCCGAGATTTATCTTCTCGGCATCGCCTGGTTCCAAGGATCTTGTCTTGGAAACCTGGCCGAGCGATGTTGATGGAATCTTCTCCTTTTGAACAGTTTAGCGATATTTTGCTTGCCAAGAAATTTGAAACCCTTTTATTGACGATGATAGGACGTGGGCCGTTAAAAAACCTGACTGGCAGGGCTAGAAAAAAGGTACCCACAAGTTGTGTACAAGAGTATAAATAATAATAAACAAAGAAACAAGTGAACTAAAATAAAGCTTA
>JANJEY010000001.1:47261625-47293859 GCA_024703695.1 Erythroxylum cataractarum | reverse complement strand
TATTTTCCAAAATTAAAAAAAAAAATCATGTCGCGCCGCCCAGTATGCTTAGTTCTCCACCGTCACTTCTCCGCCACGTAAACGATGGTAATGGAATCGGAAACCATTCCAGCACCTGATTTTATTTTATTTTTTTTGTGGAACGATACGATTTCAACTGCGAACCAATCTCATTCACAATCCTGAGGACCATTGTTGCTTCCAAAAACACATGGCACTACTGAATTGAATTCCAAATAAATGAGGCCTGTCCAAGACTACAGGTCTTCGTCTTTCAACTCACTCTCCAACTAGAAATCGATCTGATCTACCTTTCCGCTCTTTACACGCATTTTATAGCAATAGTCATCGACAACAACTTTCAAGACTACAGTTCTTCGTCCTCCAACTCACTATCTAGCTAGAATTCAAGCTGATCTACCTTTCGGCTCTATACATAAATGCATGTACAGCAATATAATGTCCTTTAACATCAACTTCTTTTTAAAGCAACGTGTAAATTTTGTTGTTTTTTTCATACATAAGTTGTTATGTAAATAAAATAATTTTATAAAATGCATGCATTGAATAAATTATTTCACATTTTAACAAAATCAATTTAAGAAATTAATAAAAAACAATATCATAGGCTTCTTATTCTTTTGTACAAAGTTTGAAAGAGTGGTTAATATTGAGTAAGATTAATGAAAAAAAAATTAAGGCCATGTGCATCTTAGTCTCTTGTACAAGATGTATGCCCTTGTGTTAAGTGTGCAACGTGTCGAGGCGTCATTATAATTAAAATCCATGACCTTGGCTCAAGGAGAATTTCGGAAACTCCACCTCAATTAGTCAGGATAACTTGAAATTGGTATTACATATATACACTCGTTTAAAATTTAAGGTTAGAGTTTTATTTTTTACAATAGACTTATTTAACTTAAATGAAGATTAATCTGAGAATGGATAGTTTAAAAGTATTTTCTTATAATTGAAACCCTCCTAAAATATCTCATAAATAACTAAAAAAAAAGTTTGATATATTAATCGAGGTAACACCCTAGGTGCTCCTAAACCAAAAACATCTTTCCATGGACCATGATAGTACATTTATTAATTGGTTGGTGAATAATTGACTGCATGCCCACTTGCGCGAACGAAGAGTTAGTTAATAGTTCCAGAGTTTTAGCTGATGGGAGTTGGGAGGATGCGAAACAGTGCGACTTTTCTTGGACCACTGAGTTTTTGGATTTAGTGAGCCTAAAAGGAATCATTATGAGGAGGTGGGGTTGTTTCTATTATTGATCAAAAGAAAACGAAATAGCTTGGATTGCTTCAGCTTTAGCTTTTGTGGGCTCTGTTCGATAGGATGATGAGAGATCGAGAACAGACTGTGCAATGTATATTGCATGGAGGAAACCTAAAGCTTTTGGGTTTGCCCAAAATTAATCGATACCATACACTGCAAGAAATATTATAAACCACATGCCAAAAAAGCGTGTCAGAGGCATCCATGGTTGGTACTCTTCCGACGTGATGATATTACAGTAATACAATTTTTTAACACAAAACGGTACCAAAGTAAAGGACTGGTTTTTGGAAGCTCGTGCCATTGGAGTTGGAGGAAACTTTCCATGTAAAAAACACGAACTGAAATTATCCATGGCCTGCTATGAATGGGGTCATAATGTCGGATAGATAATATATAGGGTTGGGCTATGTATTTATGTTCTTCTAGAAGGACATGCTCATATTTGTCTCCATACGGGGTTGGACATGAAAATTGCAATTAATTTTGACATAATTATTGAATAAATCTGTTAAATATATCAATAATACATATTTATTCAATAATTATGTCAAAACTAATTGCAATTTTCATGTCCCATCCAGTATATATATATGTAATAATACATAATTATTGCCAACATGAAAATTGCAATTAGTTTTGACATAATTATTGAATAAATATGCCTGAATTATGCCATATATGTAAAAGAAGCATTAGCATTCGTTATAATTATACAATTTACAACAAATACTGTAATATCACAGATATTAATAAGCATAAAAAATAAGAACTTATCATAATTGTAATTATTTCCAAAGCTCCTTCCATAGGTGGCTGCTCCTCCACTGCCGGAGTTGAATGCACCTCCTCTCCACGCCACTACCAACTTTGGTGAAGGTAACAGCTATTTTTATTATTTCGGTAATGTATGCATGGCACGAGAAAACTATCTCAACCTCTAATGCCCAGTTTTCAAATCTACACTTTTACTTTGTGCCTTTTTAATTTTTTGTGCGAGTTTGTTATAGGGTGTCAATGAGCATATTCTTGTTAGTACGCTGTTATTTTAGCCATCTCCTTAAGTGTCTCTCGTACGTTTGTGGTGGTAATGGGTGATAGTCCCAATTTTTCAGGATCTTTATTTTTTAGTCTGGAGTATTATTACGTACTAATATTTTCAAGTCTTCTGAGGGGGATGAAGCTCGTGGGTATCCAGCTTAGTTGAAGTTTGAGGTCACGACCGAATGAGTTCTTTATTTTCTCGTTTGCCATGACAATTTGTTGGGTTTGGGTCCACTCCTAAGTGGAGCCCAAGCCTAACATATATAAGGGTTTTTTAAAACCCTAAAGATGTGTAAGGAGAGTGTTCTGCCGTAAGAGAGGAAGAGAGGAAGAGAGAGGAAGAGAGAGGAAAGAGAGAGAAAGAAAAAAAATTTCTATTTTGGTCAGTAATTTTCTAGCCTTCGATCGGATGGTGATTTCTTGTTGGATCGACCTGAAATTTTAACCAGGGGTTCTTCTCTCGTTGTTCTTCATTCTGAACGGTGGAGATCGAATTTGGAGGTCTCCAAGGTGCCCTGATCTTCAGTCAAAGTTGCTGAAATTTTAAGGGTGATATTGTTCTCAACTCTTTGATTTTTCATCTTGTTGATGATTATTGTAGTATTTTGAGTTGATTGGTGACTCTAGTTGTATCTAGAGGTGAAAAACTCTGTAACTTGATTGATTATAGTTGAGTTTTTTTTTACTGGACTAGGTCCCGTGGTTTTTCCTTTCTCACATTGAGGGAGGTTTTGCCACGTAAAAAGTTGCCTGTGTTATTTATTTCTTGCTGCTTAATTTCGTATATTGGTGAGTTTGTTGGCTGCTGTTTTTCTTTTAGATTGGTTGTGATTGTTCACACAGGGAAAGGTTTATTAGTTCTGATTTGTTGCCTCTGCGTGACCGATACCTCCTCCTTTCCCATCACAATTTACTCTCATCCTCTGTCAACAGGGGTTGAGTTCTCTTTTAATCAACAGAGCATGGTGGGTAACGTTCGACCTCTCTATGTAGCAAGCCAGCGTGGGATCTTCCTCTAGGATCTATATGTAGCTCATGTTAGATCAAACAAGACGGTTGTTCGGGGACGATGAGGCTTGGCGACATTGCTTCAATATTGACAAACATGTTTTCACTGACTTAAAGAGTCTAGCACATCACACGTTCCCTTCGCTACCTTCCTTGAGCTGACTGACAAATCTGCTATGGTGCAAGAGAGGCAATCAATCTTTTCTTTTTAGAACCGTTGGTAGTCCACTTTAGAACCTAACAATTCCCTTAGATTTACTTCCAACTTGACTCGTCAACTTTTTGCAAAAACCTTTTACATTAGAATCACACCTCGACCCTTCCTTCACCTTGACTTACATGCCTCAACAATTGAGGCTTACTGGGCACCAAAGCTTTGACAAACGTGGCTTGATTATATTACTGTGTCCAATTGGTGCACAACACATCCATTGACATTGATTCTTCTAATTATTTTACTACGTTCCCTTCCCAACTACGAATCTGTCACTGTTGAAGTTTATGTCATCCACTTCTTTATTATTACTATTATTACTATTATTAGTAGTTTAGTATTAGTATTATTATTATTTTATTTATTACTATTATTTTTATCTTTATTGCTATTATTATTTTAATATGTATTTATTTATTTATTGAGCTTTCTTATTATTATTAACTTTATCTTCATTATTACATCGTATTAGATTTGGGTGGATCAAATGGTGGAGTGCATCAGGTGTTTTACGTGATAAAAAGGTCCCCGTAAAACTCAAAGAAAATTCTATAAAATAGTGATTCGGCTAACCATGCTATATAAGGTAGAGTGTTGGTCAACTAAACATAGACATATGTGACAGTTGTTAGTAACAAAAATGTGTATGTTTAGGTAGATGTGTGATATTACCATAAGAAATAGGGTACAAAATCAGGTCATGAGAGACAGACTACAAGTAGCTAGTATTGGCAACAAGTTGAGAGAGAAAAGGCTTAGGTGGTTTGGGCATGTGCGCAGAATGCCCTATGATATTTCGATACAACGCTGTGAGATAATAAATCTTAGTGACTGCAAGAGGAGGAAAGGAATGCCTTATAAGACCTGAAGGAAAGTGATCAAGAAAGATATGTCAAAGTTGGCCCTTACTGAGATAGTTGCTAGAATTAGAAAAATATGCGTGTGATAGGATAAGGGTAAATGACACCCTTTAGAGTCCTCGCGCCTCATACTTATTGCATAGGAAGTACAACCCAAAATCCTTTATACCTTGCGAGTGGTAAGTTTTTGGTCAAAGCTTCAGGTCTGGTGTAGTTAGGGAAAATTTTTCGTGATGAATGCCTAAAACTGTAGGATTGTCGTATCCTCAGAGTCGCTCAGTGAAGACTCCTATCTTCACTGAGCGACTAACAACAAAAAAAGCCGGTCTTTACAAGGGGTAAGATGCTAACAGATCTGGTCAACCATCAGGTATGTCCTTATTTTCTTGTATTGTAATTCTATTTACTTAAATATTTTGCATGCCAATTTTTTCTTATTTCTTCTATTAACCTACATTACTATTTTTCTGTCACATCTGTATGTGAGTCTATCAAAAATAGTCTTTTTATTATGTAAAGGTAAGGTTGTGTACTATCAGACCTCTCTAGAACCCACTTCACTGCGAAATTTCGGACTGAGTGTGATGATGATGATGATCTAAAAGTTTTAACAATGTTTATAATAAAGGGAAATTTTTAGACAAAAACTATTGCTGAAAATTTTCACATATTTTTATTTATATAAACTTGGTGGTGATAGGAGATGGACTCCACCTTAATCGAACAAACACACCAATTAAAAAAATTGAGGTAAAAAGAAAGATAAAAGATTTAACGTAAAAAAAATCCCTTAACAAATATGGAAAAAAAAAATCACTAACAAGAACAGAAAGCTTTTTACTATATAAAACAAAGATTACAATAGAAAGATCTTACAATCCACATCAACAATTAATACACAAAATTATGGAAAATAGTTTTTAGGATATATAAAACCTTAAGTATATGCATCTTTATGTAGCCTTAATGGAGACTTCTAATTTCACCCAATTTGAATGTGGGATAAAAAAACCAACAGGTGTTACAATTGCCAAAACTAAGTACTATTTGTCTTTGAGTTGTACATCTAATTAGAGAGAATCTTACGAAAACTTTCATTGATGAGTAGGTGGTTCAATAAGTTTGGAGTGGAATGATATGTAAAGCATGTTGCTGCTGTTAGAAATTTACAAATGAATTCATCGTCTCATTTTAGAAAGAGACATATATACAAAATGAATTAAGATAGGACTTACAATTTAATGCTTTAAAGTTTTAGGTTAATATAAGATGTTTTAGTTATATATAGACTCATTTGAATCTGGCCTGATTTTAATAAAGTAAGCCTAGAGTTTTAGCCTTTTGTTTGCAGTTGAATGAGCATGGCTTCAAAGTTAATAGTAATTTCAGAAATGCTAACATTTTCTCTAAGAAATTATTTATTAACTAAAGTAACAAATTTTAGTTAGTCATTATATCCACCGTATTCATGAATTAAAGCATGAAGAGTTAATAAACTTTAAAAATAATTATCATCGTAAGCTATAGTAAATCAATTTCATATAAAAATGTCCTCTAATTTTTGTTTTTTTGTGTCTTATTATAAGCATATTTACAATTTATAACATACAAATAAGAGTTTATTAGTGATTGCCAACTCTTTTATTAATTAGAAAATAAAATCATATTTAATTTGAGAACTTACTTTTTAAGTGAAAGGGATTTTCCGTGGTTGCTTAATAACACTAGTAATAAAAGACAAATAATTTCATTTTCTTGGCAATTTTCGCTGGCTTGTCAAATCTTTCTATCTCTTTCCACGTATCCTTCTTCAGATTCGAGCCAATTTTGCCTTCTGGAGTTATTCAAAGGACAGGGTGATTTGTATTTCATCTAAAATTGTTTCCCCAATATTCCAAACCATATAAAAAGAAATGTGTTTTTTTTTAATTAAAAATCGAAATATCTAATACAAGAAGGATGGCTGTCCCTTCAATTCAATGCTTTCAGTTTTCTCCTTGGCAATGCCATGAACGAAAATCAGTGGTTCTTTTGGCAATTAGGTTAATCTTTTAGGTAATCTTATTGCATAACAAAATAAGACAATTAGGTTGATCTTTTAGGTTCAATATAAACTTTTACCTTTGATAGGACTAAACTAAAACAGTCATATGCCACAGATTTAAATCACAGACACAACTTTTGTTGTGAAAAAAAAAAATAAGTAAAAGCTAAATAGTACCACATTTATTACATTTAAATCGTATTAAACAATGTTTATAACTATTGCATCGTATATTAATGATTTCATTAATATTGATAACATTAATAAAAATGTGATAAAATTTAACTAGTCTGTCATTACTAATTATATCAATAAATAATTAAGGTGGATGGAGCTCACCTACCCATAACAAGATTGTAACTACACCTGAAATTGGTATAATTTTCGATTGATGCTATGCATAATTTAACTTGCTTAAAGAATTCTTCTAGTAATGGCATATGTTTCAACTTTATAATACACCCTTTAACTAATTGCTTGTGTAAACTAATTGGTAATCAAAAAATAATAAGTAGATTACACAATGATTCTAACATTAACGGCCTGTTTGGTTCAAGGAATAGAATAGTTATTTCTAGGAATAGGAAAGATGAGAAATAGAATAGAATGAATATTATTTTGTTTGATTTTGAGAATAAAATACAGAAAGAATTTTTATTACAATGTTTGGTTTGAAAATATAAACTTGGAATAAGAAAGGAATAAGTAACAAAAGACCAAAATGTCTTTATTATTATTATTATTATTATTATTATTATTATTATTATTATTATAAATTTTCTACTTATTATTCCCTCTGATTCATAATAAGAGTCGTTTTAGATACATTTTAATTATTCAAAATAAGTGTCATTCTTGACTTTGTATGCATGTTTATAACTTTGCTTC
Organism: Erythroxylum cataractarum; assembly: GCA_024703695.1. Classification (NCBI taxonomy): domain Eukaryota; kingdom Viridiplantae; phylum Streptophyta; class Magnoliopsida; order Malpighiales; family Erythroxylaceae; genus Erythroxylum; species Erythroxylum cataractarum. The sequence continues at coordinate 47,286,513 of JANJEY010000001.1, read as the reverse complement.
CAAAATTAATCTTTCGTTTCTCTCTCATCTTAATTATACAGATCACAATTTCAAGGCAATTTCTCTCACAATTTTATTTAAGATGCTGATTATCGAGGTAATTTTATGAGAATATTAATAAGGGTATATCTATAATTTTATTAACTTTCTTAATAAACGTGTATTTTTTTAAAACAACTCTTATTATAGATCCGAAAAAATATTTCTAAAAAATAGAATAGGTATTCTGTGATTGGTTAAAAACCAAACACAGTTTTAATAATGACTGAGGAATACGTTGAGAATAGCATTGCTATTTCCCTTCAGCCAAACATCAGGTAAGTTTTCGTAAAACCGTAAAGAATTAAGCCTTGGCGTTGCGTTCTTTCCGACAGTCACATAGGTCATAGGCACGTGATTCTTATGTGTGGTGTTCGTCAGATCACCTGCAATAATGGAAGACAAAGGTGGCCCCATCCAATCAATAGCATAGATTTGTACCTTACAGTTTACACCCCTCGAGGAAAGCATTGAAATTGCTTTGGGAGGATTGCGTCCGTGCATCGTTAAATGTTCAATGTCCTAAAACGTGCACGATTATCAATGCAGTGCAATTAACCTAAAATTACATATTTATTATTATTATTATTTTATTTTATTTTATTGATTCGACGAAACTTCGTAGGTGGGCCAAGCGGGCACACATCTCTGAGGATCAAACTGGCGCACCATCACACAGGCTGATCAAGCGGGCGCACCTTATCATTGATGACCCAACTAGTTCTCCATCTAAAGGTAAAACTCCGGCTGCCCCAAACTCTGACAAGAGGGGCTAGCATGGAATCGAACCTGAGATCTAACTAAAGTCAAGCCCCGCTTTCAACCATCAAGCCTAATCCTAAATCCTTAAAACTTCACCCTAAGAGTTTTCACTATAAAATCCTATCCTAAATCCTTAATAATGCCACGAATTAGCTTCATATGAAATCCTAAATCCTTAATAATGCCACGAAGTAGCTGATATTTTTTTTTTATTTCACTTGTCCTGGTGCATGGCGCATGAGTTTTATAAATAGGATAATATACGTATCTTGCATTTGTGTATGTACCAAAAATCCCTATTTTCTTAACATGGAAGTATATCATGACTCCTTTACGTAACATGAAGACTATTTACAAAATCTCATAAAGAAATAATAATTAATTAAAAAATACTAATTAGTATTTTATAGTGACAGGGTCAGAATTATACAATTATTAATGAAATGCAATTTATGAATAAAAAATGAATTGTATGTATATGCGCATTTGACAAAATTTGTACTGTATTGTATTGTATATCCGGCCTTAATTATGACGTGGGTCACCCTGGTACACGGTCCTGCTCTGCTAAGATAGGTACTGTTGCAACAAATAAATGACCTTTGCGAGAACCCCACAAAGAGTATGACTTGAGAGCTAAAGGACATTTGAGGACGTATGTTAAAAATCGCGGTGAAAAACCTCTGGTCCCTGTGCTGAATCGAGTAGCTCACGTGGCCAGCGTGTCACTTCGTCAGAAAGGCTCATCGCGAAAACTGACTTTTTACAGTGTGAGTAATTACGTAATCTTTATATTAAAAAAAATTCTAATTGAAGTATTTAAGTATCTAATTTCTACCAGACTCGGTCACGATCCACTCATGGCAAGCAGTCAAAGGTGTCACCGTTTCGGAAGCACATTCACGATTTCGGCCTCAACATCTCGACTTTTGTTTCCTTCAGTGCAGACTTTTCACTTAACTTTTCAACGGATCTCTATGAGAGTTTTTCCCGATTTCTTCATCAAAAGAATTATTATTTTAAGTTGAAATGATGCATGTGTTATCTAACAGACGACGAGAAAATTATTAAATAAAATTATTATATTTAAATTTTTCCCAACCTAACTCTACTGATATGTCACTTTTCTGGATTTTAATGGGTATGTTAACTACCATCAAGTTCGATGGTTCCTATACTATGCATGAACTTATCATTGAAATGATAGATACAATTATAAGATTAAGATCTATGGGAATGGAAATGAGTGAAAGTTTCCTAGTGCATCTTATTGTTAACTCTTTGGCTCCTAAATATAGTACATTCCAAATGAGCTACAATACTGTAAAGAACAAATGAAGCTAAATGAATTGCAAAGTGTGCTTATTGAAGAAGAAACAATACTTAAAAAATAAGGAGTTCGCTCGATTAATTTCATGGGTCATCAAGGAGCTAGAAAAATTTTCAAAAAGGATAAAAGAAAGGGAAAGAATGTACTATGTAAGGGTAATGTATCATCAACTTCAATCAATAAGAAAGAATCGAAGAAAGATGTCATTTTTGCAAAAAAAAAACTGGACACTATCAAAAAAATCGCCTGAAACGTAAGGCATAGTTCAAAAAGAAAGATAAACCTAGTGCTTTAGTATATTTCGGATCAAATTTAACATAAGTTCCTTAGAATATTTGGTGGATTAATTATGGATATACCACTCATATTACTAATACAATGCAATGATTCCTTATGATCCAAACTATAAATCCAAATAAAAAGTTTGTTTTTATGGAAATTGAGTTAAAACTCCTTTTTTTAAAAAAATTAAGTAGACATTTCGTTAACAATATGTATGTACAATACAAGAATGCAACATATTTAGTTAATACAAAAGATCTAGTTAAAACTCGAGCTGAAGCTATTAGAACTTACCGATTGATTTTAGACATTAGACATCATTTCTATTTCTAAACTCTTTATGTTCCTACTATTTCTTGAAACATAGTTTCTTTATCAAAACTTGATATTGTTAGATAGACTTTTAAATTTGATAATGGATGTTTCAGTTTGTTCAAACATAATTGTCTTATTGATTCAGATAATATTTTTACTGAAACTCTATTAAACTTGTATCATAATGTTGGCACTAAATGATAAATGAAACTCCATCTTACTTATAACATAAATGTTTAGGTCATATATAAAAAAAAAAGGTCAAATTAGTAAAGAATGAAATCCTTCTAGTTTTAGATTTTACTAATCTTGGGATTTGCGCAGATTGTATTAAAGGAAAAATATACAAAACAAACAATTGATAAAAAAGCCATAAAAAGCACACGATTTTATGAAATTGAACACATTAATTTATACAGACCTTTCTTTGTTCCATTATTCAGTGGAGAAAAATTTTTCATCACTTTTATTGATAAGTTTCATATTATGGAATGTTATGGATATATTTATTTACTCCACAAAAATTCTCAATCAGTAGGTTCCTTAGAGGTATTTCCTAATGAGGTAGAAAAAACAGTTAGATAAAAAGGTGAAAAGTATCATATTTAATAAGGGTAGTGAATATTATAGGAAATATAATGAAACTGAATAATGTCCTGGTCCATTTACTAAATTCCTTGAAAAGCATGGCATATAAGTTTAATATTTAATGCCAAGCACACAACAAGAAAAAGGTTTAGCCAAAAGATGTAATCATACTTTAATGATCATGGTTAGGATAGTGATGACTCATTATTCTTTACCTTTATCATTATATATGTATGATTTGATAAATGTCATGTATTTATTAAATAAAGTTCCTAATAAGATAGCTCCTAAGACACCTTGTGAACTATAGATGTGAAGGAAACCTAGTTTAAAGTACCTACATATTTGGGGTTGCCTGGCAAAAATAAGAATCTATAATCCACTTAAAAGGAAATTGGGTTCAAGAATAACTAGTGAATTTTTCATTGGTTATCCAAAAAGTCTAAATGGTATATATTTTATTTTCCTAACCATATTACAAGGATTGTTGAAACTAGAAATGCTAAATCCATTAAAATGGTTCAACTAGTAGGAGTTTAGAATCACGTAAAGGGAGAATTCAAGAAGTTAGAATACAAGTTTCCTTGTCTATCACTTCTCCTCAAGTTTTTAAAAAATATACAAATAAACTCCAAATAATAATATCACTATTGATGAACCTATTATAGATGATCCACATGAAATATCATTAAGAAAATCTCAAAGACAATCAACTATTAATGATGATTATTTTGTTTATTTACAAGAGGTAAAAGGTGACTTAGGAATTGAAAAAGATCTAGCTACATTTTCACAAGTTATTGAATTGCTAGATGGTTATAAGACAGTTAGGTTTAAATGAGTCTTTAAGACCAAATGTGACTCTAATGGCAATATCAAACGACATAAAGCTAGACCTATCGCTAAGGGTTACACTTGAAAGAATGGTATTGATTATAATGAAACTTTTTAATTACTTCAAAAAAGGATTCATTTACAACTATTATGAAAATTGTAGTTCATTATGATTTAAAACTCAATCAAATGGATGTAAAAATCGCCTTTCTAAATGGAAATTAAGAGAAAAGAAAATCTATGTGGATCAACTTGAGGGTTTTCTAATTGAAAGAAAGAAATATATGGTGTGTAAGCTTAAGAAGTCAAATATGGACTTAAGCAAACCTGTTAACAATGGTATCTCAGGTTTAAAGATATCATTACTTCTTTTGGATTTAAAGAAAACATCATTAGATGGTGTATATATCTGAGCAACAGTGAGAGAAAATATATTTTCTAGTCTTATATGTTGATGATATCTTGCTTACTACTAGTGATCTTAGTTTATTATATGATTTCAAGAAGTTTTTCTCTAACAATTTTGAAATGAAAGATATGGATGAGACATCTTTTGTTATAAGAATTGAAATATTTCAACAGATCATAAGGAATGCTAGGTTATCTCAAAAGACATATATTAATAAAATTTTATAGGGATAGAAAACAGAAAAGTTCCCTGCAAGTGTTGTTCTAGTTGACAAGGGAGATAAATTTAGTTTTAAGTAATGCCTAAAATATTATTAGAACACATAGGAAGTGAGAAGATTCCTTATCCATCTATTGTTGGGAGTTTAATGTATGCTCAAACCTACACTAGACCAGAAATTAATTTTGTTATTGAAATGCTATCCTGGAATTGAACATTGGAAAATCGCAAAGAAATTATTAAGATATTTGTAAAAAAAAGATAATATGCTCACTTATAAAAGATCTTATCACTTTAAGGTAATTAGATATTCAAACTCGTACTATGTCAGATGTGTTGACATAAGAAAATCCATATTTGGCTATTTGTTCCTTTTAGCTAAAAGAGCAATTTTATGGAAGAGTGTAAAGTAGTACATCATTGTTGCATCCACTATGGAAGTTGAGTTTGTGGCATGTTTTGAGGCTATTGTTTACAATTTATGGCTATAAAACTTTACTTTTTGACCTGAAATTATTGATAGTATTTCTAAGCTACTGAGATTTTATTGTGATAATGCCACAATAGTCTTCTTTTCAAAAAATTGCAAATATTCAAAGGGCGTTAAACATATAAAAACAAATTACTTTGTCGATAAAGAAGAAATTCAAAAATAAAGAGTGTTGATCATACATATTAGCACACAATTTATGACTACGGATCCATAACAAAAGGATTACTGCCAAAGACATTTAATGAACATGTCAAAAGAATGGGCATTATTGAGTTCCATGATTAAACAAAATATTGTTGTTTTATATATTTTATGTATTTGACATTATGAGCTTATTTATATATTGTTTCTGATATTTAAGTATAATGCTTTTTTTTGTTAGTATATATGCATGAATGATCGTATGAATTTTAAAAGGATTTTCCTTTTACAAAGCCATTATTATTGAGCTATTAAGATATATCTCATTATAGATAATATTAAGTTTTAAACTAATTTGTGATACATAGAAGGAAGCATGTCACATTAAAGGACGTATTACTGTTATGATCATCTCTAGTTTTTTTAACTTAATTATGATCATGTTGTAACAAAAACAAAGGTGATTTAACTTTCATTATGCTTATTTAAGTTTGATTTTATTCCATCATAAACTCTATGAAAGAAAGAGAGGGATAACAAATTCAAAAGTGTCTGAACTTTTAAGTGTTTTTCAATTCAATGCTCAAAATTTTTAATCTTTTAATTGAGTGACTAATATTTTAAAACTTTAATCTAAACTTTTAAGTGTTTTTCAATTCAATGCCCAAACTTTTTAATCTTTCAATTGAGTGACTAATATTTTAAAACTTTAATAATTCAATTCGAAAGGTTATTTTTATGATATTACATAATGTCACTTGAATATCCATGTATTAGCTACATCAGCAAAAATTAATTGTTAAGGTTTTATAAAGTTGATCACTCAATCAAAAAATTTAAAACTTAGGTACTGAATTGAATATATCTCGTAAGGTTAAGTACTGTAGGATTAATTATCCCTAAAAAGAAAAGGTAAAGAGAGAGAAAATTTAAATCTTATTTTATTAGAAGCTTATCTTGATTAAATTCAAAAGGATTCTTATATCTTCATCGTGGATAAAGGTATGTCAGTTACTTTTGTGAAAATTATTATATTCTAAAAATCTTATGAATTATAGATTTAATATTTACAATTTTACATAAATTATGATTACCTACCCACCATGCACAATTTCAAGGGTCAAACTTATATAATGCAAAGCATTGTAGAGATGCACTCATCGTTCTTTTTTAGTTAACAAATGTTAAAAGATCAAACAAAATAAAACAAAGGATATAAAGACTTGACATAGAATCCCTTCCGATAACTTTCTTTTTTTTTTTTCCTTATCCTTTTCTTACCTTTTGCTATCTTGTAAAAAAAAGTGATGATTATGAAATTATTCAAGATAATAAAACTTAAATGTGATGATTATGAAATTATTATAACTTCCTTCGTAGTTGAATAATAATTACAAACATAATGTGATAACTAAATACTCCTTATTATATATGTTTAGTTTTTCATCTCCCACTAACGCATATTAAAATTAAATGATTAGAATTTTGTAGTTCTTATATTTTTCTTATAATCCATGTGACTAATACACAACAAGAGTATATTACCATATGTTTGTTAGGAATATAAGACATAACAAATAATAAATCATTCATTAAATAAATTTAGTATGTTATAACTTAGCTTATTTATTACATCAATTATCACCTCAATCCCATTATATAAATACTTTGTATTCATATCACCAAATGGACTCGAGATGAACTCAATTTTATAATGATCTTCCTTTTTCTTTAATTTGCTTTTTTCAAATGTTTTGTTATATGAAATCATTTACAATTTTTAATAACATTCTAAAATAACAATAACTAACTCAATTATATGAAATTACAACTCGTTTAAAGAGAGTATTTAATTTTAGGTTCACCCTGATCCAAGGATCATTTTATGATATAAGCTAATAATATGATTTATATTAACCTAATTGATTGGTTATGCACATGTAGTATGATTCATGTGTTCTAATATTTACTCTCTTTTATCAGACCGTATGTCTTACCTCACAATACTATACAAATGATATTTTAAGCATATATAATACCTAACTTGAGTTCACTTGTTTACGCATTTAATCCATTTTTCAAAAATCACATTTGGCATATTAAGATAAATTAGGTGAAAACAACATTTCTTTAGGTTAAACTAGTACTATTACTCTTTTCACCCTTTAATATACTTTACATCAATAGTAGTGTTTTAAGATTTAAGCCCTCATTTATCACTTAGATTAATAGATTAAAACTTTTCGTCAGTCCTACAAAGTGACGAACGCAATTACCTATATGAGAAGGTATCTCGTATCTATCTGACAAACTTTTTATGTCTAAAATTGAATGTTCAATATTATATTTAACCCTCATTTTAGAACAAAACACTCAACTTGAAATCAAACATTCTTATACTTCTTGAACTTAATTTTGTCAAACATTTATTCTAAAAAATAACATATAATGCTAAATTAAACATATGTTGCAACAAATACTCAATGACAAATAAAACATCGTTATTGATAACAAAAAATGTAGATATTTATATGGATAGGATTGACAATAGGTTAATTTAAACCTAAGGCAACTTGAGTCATATCCTAAACCCCTTAAAAGTAGCCCAAACCCAGTCCATAGCTTGGTTAGGCTTTTGACAGTTTGAAACCTCTTAAAGTCTGAACAACTTAGCTCTCATTTTGATCCAACCCAACCTATCAAAGCTCCAACTAATGTATATTGATCCCTATCTAACTCTCCATTGCTAAAGATCCAAAGTTTCCACCACCAGAAGTAAATTTGTCAGCTAATTAACTCTAACTAGTAGTAAGCAATCAATGGATAATATAATCCTCATAAATTTCATGATTACATAATAAGATATGCAAAAAGAGACATACTAAACAGTTTGAGGTTAAGAGGAAAGGATGGCAAAGGAGAGAGACACCAGCTTCAAAAATTTGAGAACAAGATTGGATTCATTGCTTTATTGAGAAAAAAATGAGATTAGGTAGATTTACCAGAGCTACTTCAAGACAGTTGGAGGTGGAGGATGACTTTACTAGTCACTATGGTTGTTATCAATGTAAGCTGGCCATAATATGGAGGACATCTTGCTGTCTTTTCTTCTTTTTCATGTGAAAAAAATGATGTCATTTTGTTACATTAACAAAAAACGTCTTAGTAAGAATTATGTTAAGATATGAGGTATAAGGAGATATAAAAGTACGAACATTCCTCCTAGCTAGAGAGAGATTATTTACGATACACTCACAGAAAAAAAATATTTTTCAAAATAGTTGAAAGAAAACAATAGACAAATATATAAGCAAATAACTACATAAATACAAATACAAATACAAGATACAAATAAATTAAGATAAAAGTAAATAAATAAAAACAAGAAAAATAAATAAATAAATAAATAAAATAGCTAAAGGAACAAGAGCTACAAATAAAAATATCTAGGCTCATTAAAAGACACAAGAATTGAAGGAAAATGTTCAAAAGGCCTATGAAAAGAATGACCTCTTTATATAGGTCCTTTATACGTATCCTAGTTCGTCAAAGTTTTCTAATGAGAGTTGGGGCCCTCAGTAAGCTCTAGTAAGGCCATATTGTTCCCAATCACCTCCTCCTAATTCTTTTTTAGTCTTCCTTTTCTTTTCTTACAATCCCTAAGTATAATCTTCTCACATATTCTTAATGAGATGTTAGAATGTCTTCTCTTAATATATTTAAACTACCTAAGTCTCATCTCTCTTATTTTACAATTAATTTTAGCCACCTAATTTGTATCTTACCATTTGATTCCAAACTTTATCTCTGTTTGTAAAGTCACATCCAACAGAATATCCACATCGCTGCAACAATTAACTTATGGCTATATGCATGCTTAACACTCTACTCCATAAATTATAGTCAGACTAATGACTAAATAGTATAATTTAGCTTTTATATTCAGTGATATCTTCTTGTCACATAAAACTCCTAAGGTGCTTCTCTATTTTGGCCACCATAATTTGACATCGTGTAATAAGTTGTCATCTATCTCGTCATTGCTTTGGATGATGGTTCCAAAGTATTTAAAATAATATTTCTATGGTATAACTTCAGTACCAATCTTGACCTCTACATTGGATGCTATGTTATAACTTAAAAAGTTACACTTTAAGTATTCATTCTTCGTCCTTCTCACTTTAAAGCCCTTTGAGTCTAGAATATTCCTCCAAAGTTCTAGCTTGTTATTAATACCCTTTTTTTGTTTTAGCAACTAAAATAATGTCATTAACAAATAATATACACTAAGGAATATCCCTTTGGATATTCTTAGTAAGCTCATCTATAACTATTGTAAATAAAAAGGTACTCGATGAGAATCCTTGCTATAGCCTGATATTGATAGAAATATTTTTTGTATCTCCTGTTATCAACCTTACTCTAGTCTTTACACCTTCATACATATTCCTAATAACCATTATATAGGCAACATGAACTCCCTTAACTTTTAAACACCTCTACGTGACTTCTTTAGGTACATTATCATAAGTTTTCTCTAATTCAATGAAAAAATGTGCAGGTCCCTCTTTTTATCCCTATAATATTGTATTAATCATCTAAGGAGATGTATTTCTTATATTGTGAACATCCTTGACATGAAACCAAATTAGTTCTCTGAAATGAATGTTCCTTTTCTCACTCTCTTCTTAATCATCCTCTCCCTTAACTTCATAGTATGACTGATTAATTTGATGTTTCTATAGTTGTTACAACTTTTGATATCCCCTTACTTTTGTAGAGTGGGATTAATATGCCACGTCTCCACTCATCTGACAATTTGGTAGACTTAAGGATCACATTAAGAAAATGACATCAATTTATTTATAAAAGAAGGTCATATTTAGGGTCAAGTCAAGTCGTAGAGCCTGAACTTGAGCCTGACTTGAAATCTAACTTTTTTTAAAAGAGCTCATGACTAGCTTAATACTCTATTAACTCAAGTTGATCTCGTTAACTTTGAGTTATGTTCTTTTTTCAGGCCTACACATAGAGAAAATAAATACAACATAAATTTAAATACTAAGCAATTCTAATAACATAAGATGTATATAAAACTTATCTCTAAGATTTAACCTAGTCATATGATTTATAATCAATTGTCTCGTAGAAATATACTCCATATTCATTCCTATTTCTTTGTAATGTTATTGATATAATTATACTTGGTATCTTTGTGTTTGGTTTACAGTGATACTTAAGGTCTCTAGTATATATGAATGTTCTCTTTATTGCTTCTTAATGCATTATTTTGAGATTCAATGAATATTTACTAGTTATCCTAACAATAAACATATATCTACTTTCATTTACAATATAGTGTATGTAAGACTACCAATTGGATCTTTTGACTATAGATTGACTTTAACAATATTAACTTTTTTCTCTTGGTCTTTATAAACCAGACCTATTGGTTGTTCCATATAAATTGTTTCATCTAGTTCTCCATTTAAGAACACATTATTTACATCCGTGTAATTAAATCAAGTTCCATTATCCACCAATGCTAAAATTAGTTAAACTGATGTAAACCTCACAATAAGTGAGAATTTCTTCTCATAGTCAATTCCTACCTATTACGAGTGTCTTTCTACTGCTAGATGTATTTTTCATACTAAAGAAAACTACCATAAATCTTTCACTTAACTTTGAGCATTTGTTCTTTATAGTTTTATGTCTTTTAAGAAGATTTAACTAAGTCTCAAGCTTAGATTGAGCTTGTCAAATTTGATTTTTCTTCCATTACATTAACTCATTTGTCTTAACAAGATTATATAGAGTCTATTTCATTTTTTTGGTTCATTATTTCCTTAGGAACCTATTATATAAGTTCCCCCTTCAAAGTAAAATCATTTTTTTGGAATTAATTTACTCATATTGTATATGTAATTGAAGATATTGAGGAATATATCTCTTTAAATTTATATTGCTCTCACTTAGATTTGATAATTGTAGGAAACTCTTATCAAATAGCAATTTCCATTCATCATAAACTAATCCATCTTCTGTTAAATTTTTGCCACTTAAGTGCATTTCATCTAGTTGATCTTGGCTTACTAGATTACCCCGATCTAATATCTAGCGTAGAAATAAGTGTATCCTATATTTGTTTTCTTTGAAATATCATTATATAAGGACTTTATATCTCATAACTCAAATTTTATTCCTCTTTCATTACTTTGTTCATTTTAAAAACACATACCTTTTAGAATGTTTGAAATATTTTTTAAAGATACTATTCTTTCTTCTAAGACATAATTACTTTTATTTATATGAGAGATCATGAATGTAGGTAGCACATCCTGAAGGTTTCAGTTATGCTAAATCAAGTCTCTTAACTGTCCATAACACATATGGCACTTTAGTAACTGATTTGATGGGCACCTGATTAAGTACATTTTATGGTCGTCAATAACACATCACCCTAATATTTGATAGGAAACTTAGTGTGCTTTATCATAAACTTAACTTTATGTAAAAAGAGTTTAATTTCTCCATTATGTGACATCATTTTGTGGACGGGTTTATAAATAATCAAATATCTTTTTATTCTTTTTTCATTAAACTAATCAAATAAGTATTATTATCAGCAATCAACTTTTAGAGTCTTTATCTTCTTATATAATTGGTTCTTTACAAAAGTCATATACATTTAGAAATAACATAATGCTTCAAATTTATGAGAAATCAAATAGATATAATTGTATTGAGTGTTGTTATTAATAAAAGTGACAAAATAAGTACCTTCGTTTCTTGCTCTCACATTCGTTTAGCCACATATGTTTTTATGAATTAATTGTAATAGATTAATAGTCCCATGCTAAATGGTTTTCATATCATTTTTCTAATTAGACAATTTTTACTAGTATACAATTCTACTTGTCTTTTATTGATTATTTTATTTATTCGATCTTGTCTGATATGACCAAGTCTAACAAACCACAAATTAACATAGATATTACAACTACTAAATGATATAACTAAATAAAAATTACTTATTTTAATAAACAACATCTAGTGCCACAAAACCATCCAATAGAAGATTATGAAAATAATACCTGGTTTCAACAAAAAAATTATGGAAAGCAATATTAAATATAAGGATAATTATAGTTATGACAAAAATAAGATTTTATTGATCTTGGGAGCTAAAATATATCGTGTAAGATAAGATTCCAACCACTATACATGACTAACTTGTAGGTGCCTTTTCTTTGGACCTTATAACATTTCTCTCTCTTTATATTTTCCTTCTCAAGGAGACCTTTTCCTTACCTACTTGAATTTGACATAATCTTCTAGGGATCCTTAGAATTGTGAATGTCCTTCCTTCCACTTTTTCACTAAGATCCACCGTAGTGCTCACTTTTCTTATTTTCAACCCTTTATAAGCATAACTTAGCTATACATACCTAAATTATTCTTGGTTATAAACTCATCAAGATAAGATATTGATAAAACGATAACTAGCACATGTTATATTTTATTCTTATGAAAAAAATTAATTGATCTCATAAATTAAAGTATGAAGATGTTTAAATAAACACGTGGGTACTTATTAAAGAATAACTTCATTGAATTGACCTTATTACAAGGACCCCAAATAGATTATTACTTATGTTTCCTTGGATTTTCTTATTATAATTGATGTTAACTAATCCTTAGACTTAGATCATCAATGTATGTAAGAATTGCTATGTTTTGACACTATTTATGGTTTATTTTATTTAGGGTAGCTCAGTTGGTAGTACTTAGATATCGTATGAACTATATGAAGATAGTTGAGTATTTCAATAAAGGACTTGTCTTTTTAAAGTAATTAGAGAGAATGTTCTAATTTTTTATTAATAGTGATTTAAGAAATTCTCTAGCCAAAGTAAATTGAGATTTGAAAATGTGCTTTCAAATATCAATTATAAATCAATTATTAATTAGCAAAAACGAAATGATTAATATAGAAGACATTAAATCCATACTTTATATCTAATTAGAATATTAGATCATGAAAATTAAATTAGGCATCATAACCACACATAGATAAATCGAGTCAAATCACTTTAACATTCCTAATATTTAGGTGGTCATGATATATTGCTAGACGTCAATCTTGATCTATGATTATAAATTATTTAATTAGATAATTAAAGATAAATTAAAATAATTTTTAATTTATTTAATTCTAATTATGAATTAGATTATAATTTATAATCATTGTCAACATATTATAGACCTAATATGTCACACTTAAAAAGAGTAGTTAAAAAGATAAATTTTAAATTTAAATTAAGTTAAGATGTTTGATTTTATTAAAATTAAATTGTGATTATAATTAAAAAATTTAATTTTGATAAGAAAGAAACCTAATGTATTTTTTATAAATAGAAAAAAGATATAGGGAGATAACACTTTCGCCTTTTCCTCTCAAGTATTGAGTAAATTTTCTTTCCTTTGTAGATATGGAGGTTGTACATGCAGACAACTTATGGATAGACTCTAGGTAAAAAGGATACACAATGTGTTCATTAAAAGCAATAATATATGGAAGCTGGGGATTAAACAAAATTTGTCTTGGAATTTCAAACAAATCCTAAGAATAAGACAGTGGATGTAAGATCTATTTTTCCATAAGATTGGGAATGGGGAATAAACACAATAGCAAAAAGAGTTTTAAGCAACAACATGTTAGTAACAGTCTAAAAATGTGTTGCTAAAAGTTAATATAATGCAACAGTTTTTAAAGTGCTGCCTTTATTAATATTAAAAGGCAATGATAATAATAATTTGTTTCTACATATAAGAAAATGTAACAAAATTAAAAAATGGTTACGATAGAGTCTTATATATGCAACATCTAAAATTATTGTTATAGTTCCAATAATCTATATACTAAAGATAATTTTTCAATGTTACATATTTATTTATTTATATAGCTCTATTTCAATGATACTTGTAATTGAATAAATCAATATTTCTTAAATCAAACAAAAGGAATTAAATTCAAATCGTGAACTCATTCAAATCCATTTTAATTATAAATTGAAAAATAAATTTTTATTGTAATATATGATTTATACTGAAATTGTAATTAAAATAAAGGGGCAATGAAAACAAAAAAGTTAGAGTAATCTAGATTTGAGGCTTTCCATTCAACCAGAGAAACAAAAATCAGAACATGCTTTTGGGGCTTTGTAGAGCCTCACTAATTACAACACCTAATTCCTCAACCTTGCATCTCTTCTCTTGAGTCCAGACTCCAAATACCAGATATACACACAAAGCGATAGCTATTTCATCTTCTCCCCAGCGATCCCAGTTCAGGTGAGTCTTAAAGTTGATGTCTTTATCTTTCTATCTGCATCTCTTTCACACGCACACACAACGAGAGTGGCTAACTGACATATAACACTGCTCACATCTAAAAACGTGGGCACCAACGCTGAAGATGTAAGAGACGAGGTTCCCTATAGGTAGGAGACAAAATATTCCTCATTTTTCACACATGGGTAAGTCGTTGCTTGCTTCTAAAAAAGCCAAGAGGTCTTGTAAATATAAGGTTAAAGCTTGTGATTCTTACCTTTTGTATATTGATTAAGCCATGATACCTGTCAAAGTTGCTTGCTTTTCTTAAATCTAAGGGACAAACTTGCCAAAGATTGTCTTTTTCTTGTTTCCTTGGTTGTTTTGGATCAGAACCTCACTGTTTTGTTCTCTCTAATAAATTTCCACTTAAACCTAGCTAGTCTGTTTTGATTTTTGGTTTGTGTTGATTCAAAGTAAGCATAATAACAACAATAATAAGGGATGGGATTAGAGGATAAGCAGCAAAGAAGCAATGGAGAGATGGGCTTTTCATTGGGAAGAAAGAATAAGTAGGGGATAATGGATTCAAAGCTTTTAGCTGGTGTTGATGAGATGTTACATCATCATCATCATCACCACCAAGATAGGAGTAAAAGCACCAAAAAATATGTTCTTACCTGTGCCATTTTTGCGTCTCTCAACTTTGTACTTCTTGAATATGGTAAGTGGGACTCCATTTCGCTTTATTATTGTTTTGTTGTTATTGTTACTTTTTATCTTCATCCATGAGATCTTTTTTAATCTCTATCTGATCTTGACATTTTGTTGTATTGTTGTAGTCTTTATATCATATGCTATGTTTCCCCATTTGCTCGAAAATCATGCAATTGCTCTCTCTTATGTGTTTTGGATGTTGTACTTATTAACAGAGAAGCAAATTTCAGGTCTCATGGAATTTATTTACTCAAGACATGATGTCTTTGTAAAACTTTGGATATGTGTTAATGGACATTTTATATTAATTGTAAGATACATAATTTATTAAACTCTTGTCCATTTAATGTTTACATTGCACTAATTAAATGTTAATTGTTTGAATTTTAGGCACATATTGGATTTGGAATTGTTAAAAGCCTAAAGCAAGTAAAGCTCTAAAATGAGAGCTACTACATTTTTGGCCAAATGAAAAGCACGTAGCTGGGACACTCCTTTGGACTGACGTTACAAACATACAGCAGGAGACACTCTCAACTCACTCATGTTAGCAAGAAACACAGCCCCCCATCCTTTACTGACAAAAACGCACACAGCCCCCCATCCTTCACTGACAAAAAAAAAGCAACACACCCATCCTCTAAAAACGCTGGATTGACGCACACTCAGATGCTCCCTCCACTAACGATCAAAGCAGCTGTTGGAGATAATCACTGATAGCTGGTGGTGGAAGAAGACAAAAAAGCTGTCAAATAAATCTATCACTTCACGTTACTCACTCCTCAGCCTCTTCTTTGGTGCTAACTTGGTGCTAACGAAAACTCCCAACGTTAACAGCTGCTGGTTGGGTGAGACACATGGAGCAGCCAAGTTGAAGAAGACACGTTGAAGCAATGACTTATAGCTGGTGGAGTTAAAGGCAGCTGATGGAGAGAACAACGAAGTCAGCGTGAAAGGAGCACCCAACAATAATTTCTATTGGTCACATGAAGAAAAAAATAGCAGCTGTTGAAGACACACGTAAAAGGCTGGAAAAGGGAAGAAAAACGTTACATATGGTGGCTAGAAAATATCGTGAACCAGCTAGGATCAAAGGAGACACATACGGGAGCTGGACATGGAGACATTGGAGGACGTGATCTGGTGAGTTGAACCAGGAGTGTGGGCAGCTGGACAAAAAAAGTAGAAGACAACGTGATGGCTGGTGGAGGAGAGGAACAACGTGTAAGCTAGTAGGAAGGAGAGCAAGACTTTGAAGCTGCTGGAAGCTAGAGGTTGGAGACTTGAGGGAGCTGCTAGAAGACGTGATATATGGTGGAGAAATGGAAACCAACGCAAGGCAGCTGGTGGAGGAGAGGAAGTGTATGAGTTAAATGAGACACAACTTATTTGTCTTGTCATTAAACAGTAACCAAAGAGTGTATGTGCTGCTGAAAGAAAGAAACACGTTGAGCTGTATGAGAAGAAAAACATATCAACGTGGCTGCTTGTGATGCGTAAGCCGGTGAAAGAGAGATCAACGTGGATGCTGGGGTTGAAGACACAAGGCAGCTGGTGAAGGATCAACGTTGAGGCTGGAAAATAGACACAAGGCAGCTGGTCACGCAACTTGGAACATCAGCTAAAACCCTTTTTAAATCCTAGCAATCACAATTATCTTTGAGATTTACTTTGTTTTAATTCCGTATTTATTTTAATTGTGTGGATCTAATTAATGCAAACATATATTATGACCATGATTTATGTTTCATTGATAATTATGTGTGAGTAAGTTTTTCTTTTCGGTTAAGGTTAAGATTGAAATTGGATTAGGATAATTTTTGTGGTCTTGATTTTTGCTTGATTAAATTCATATCTAGTCCTAATTTAGCCTGATCACCTAGATTAAGATCTTAGATGATTAAATGCCACAATCAATGGGATTTAATTTGTCAAAAAATTAATCAAGCAACATACTTGAGAATAAAGTGTAGACCAACCTTAGGATCTTGTGTGAGGATACCTAGAATTAATAAACTTAATTTTAGGCTTCTTGTATTTAACGGTTTTTATTTCAAATTTTCTATGAACCAAGTAGTGACTTGGATTTAAAAGAGAAGGGAACACCATGAATATTGGGTTTAAGTGAAGTATTTCCTAAATCAATCCACTGTTATAATTTTATTTTAAATGTCCAATCCAATTGAAATATGATACCTTAAGCGATTTTTGTTATTTGATTAAATCTAGTCATTTTAATTCATACCTTGCATTTTTCATATTTTCTTGATTTGCTTATCTTATTTTATTTTTGAATCAATCAATTTTAGATCGTCTGAGTCATTTTTCATCGTTTAATTTAATTATCTTACGTGTTGAAAATTTTTTCCTTGGGTACGATATCTAGTTCTTACCGTTTTATATTATCTTCTCAATTAAATAAATAATAAAAACAATCTTCGTGGTGCTTCCAAATTTGCATCGTCATGTGCCGACTCAAATGTGCAAGATATTTACCAAGTATATACAATGTTCAAACTTGGCTATTGTAACCACCTTGGTCAGCATATCTACAGGATTCTCCATAGTCCGAATCTTCTGAATTAGTATCTCCTCTTCTTCTAAAATTTCCCGCACAAAGTGATAGTGAACATTAATGTGTTTCATCCTTGCATGAAAGACTTGATTCTTTGCTAAATGAATAGCACTCTGACTGTCAGTATATACCTCAAGTTGTTTCTGACCAACTCCCTAGTCTTTAAGCACCCATGAGGCCAAATTGCCTCTTTCACAACTTCTGTAATAGCCATATACTCTACCTTTGTTGTAGATAAAGCCACCGTTGATTACAAAGTAAACTTCCAACTAACTGGTGCCTTCGCTAAAGTGAACAAATAGCTAGTTGTAATTCGTCACTTATCTAAGTCACTTGCATAGTCAGAATCATAATATCCAACTACACGTTGACCAAGTAATTCATTTTGCTCAAATGCTAAACCAACATCTACGGTATTTAGGATATACCGTAGAATCCATTTCACAGCTTGCCAATGAACCTTACCTGGATCATGCATGTATCTATGTACAACACTAACAGCCTATGAAATTTGTAGTCTTATACACACCATTGCATACATCAAGCTTCCAACTGCATTTGCATATAGGATTTTTGCCATGTATTCTCGCTCCTCATATGACTTTGGAGATAATTGGCTACTTAGTTTCAAATGAGGAGCAAGTGGGGTACTAACAGGTTTTGAATCTTCATGTATACCAAAACATTGTAATATCTTTTTCAAATATTGCTTTCGTGACAACCAAAGGTTGCCTCTCTCTCTCTCTGTCCCTGCTTATCTCCATATCAAGAATCTTCTTGGCTTCCCCCAAATCCTTCATATCGAACTCTTTACTCAACTGAGCCTTTAATATGTGAATTTCACTTTGGCTCTTTTCCGCAATCTGCATATCATCAACATATAAGAGTAGGTAGATATAGGATCCATCTTGAAGTCTACATAAATACACAAAATGATCGTATTTACTTCTTATGTATTTCTAACCCTTCATAAACTTGTCAAATCTTTTGTATCATTGCCTTAGGGATTATTTCAGTCCATACAACGATTTATTCAGTTTGTAAACCCAATTTTCTTTACCTGCAACCTTGTATCCATCTGGCTTAGACATATGGATTTCCTTCTTTAACTTACCGTGTAAGAATGTGGTCTTCACATCAAGTTGAGCTAGCTTCAAATTCAACTACGCTACCAAAGCCAACATAATTCTAATGAAAGAATATTTAACAACTAGAGAAAATACCCAATTATAATCAATTCCTTCCTTCTGAGCATAGCCTTTAGCCACCAACCTTGCCTTGTAGCAAATATCACCGTTGTCAGGAAATCCTTATTTCTTTGTCAATACCCATTTGCATCCAATTGCCTTCTTTCCCTTCGGTAGTTGTGTCAACTTCCATGTCTTATTTTTCTCAAGAGATTGCATTTCCTCTTCCATTACACCTGCCCATCTGCCATTTTCTAAACTTCAGATTGCTTTTGGGAAGGTAGATGGAACATCATAAACAACTAAGAGTGCATAAGCTACCATATCAGTAAAATGAGCAGGTTATTGAATTTCTCGTCTCATCTTTCAGGCGACAATTGACTTTGATTGTTGTAGAGGTTCTTAGGTCAGAACCTCTTCCTCATCTGACTCTTCTTCTTCCATAGGAGAGTCACTAGTAGTGCTTTTTATTGGGATCACCACTGTCTGTTCAAACTCCACTTGCTAGGAAGTACCATCAGCCCCTTCTAGAGTTACCTTATTTAACATGGCAGATTCATCAAAGGTAGCATCCCTGTTAACAATTGTCTTCTTTGACTCTAGACACTATAGACAGTATCCCTTATCTCTAGCATTGAAGCCCGTTAATAAAGCCTTCTTTGCTCGTGGGTCCAACTTTTATTCATTCACATGATAATATGTGGTAGAACAAAAAATACGCAAAGAATCGTAATCTGTTGCAAGTTTCCTAGACCATAGCTCTAAAGGAGTCTTGCCACCTATAGAAGATGAAGGCAAGCAATTTATGAGATGTTAAGTGTATATCACAGCCTCAGCCTAAAATTTTCTGCCTAATCTAGCATTAGACAGCGTGCAATGAACTTTCCACTAATGTCTTGTTCATACGCTCCAACATCTCATTATGTTGTGGTGTTTTTCTAACTATGAAGTGCCGAGCTATGTCACACTCTTGGCATACTTCTAAAAAAGGATCACTCTTGTATTCTCCACCATTTTCTGTTCGGAGAAATTTGATCTTCCTTCCCGTCTAGTTTTCAACCTGAGCTTTCCATCCAAGGAAAACCCTGAGCACATCATCTCTGTTCTTTATAGTAAACACCCACATTCTTTTGGAAAAATCATCAACAAAAGTGACAAAATAATGCCTTCCTCTAAGTGATGGAGTCTTGAAAGGTCTCCATACATCTGAGTGCACATAATCCAAAACTCCCTTGGTATTATGGATAACAGTGCCAAATTTCACTCTTCGTTGTTTTCCTAAAATACAATGCTCATAAAATTCTAATTTACAAGTCTTCGTTCCTTTCAACAATCCTTACTTGGCAAGGGTTTGCAAGGATTTTTCTCCAGCATGTCCCAAACACATATGTCACAACTTTATTGCCTCTACATCCTTCTTACTGCTTGAAATTGCTACTGTTACCATCCCAATCACTGTACTACCTTGGTAATAATACAAATTGTCCTTCTTAATGCCTTTCAACATTACCAGTGCTCCTGAAGTTGCTTTAAGAATTCCATCTTGCATCATTACAACTAGGCCTTTTGATTCTAAAGTCCCCAAAGAGATGAGATTCTTCTTTAACTTTGACCGCACATCCCTCAAAATTTTGGTGGATTCATAATTATTCTACAGCTTGATTGAACCTATGCTGGTTGTTTTACATGAATTATCATTACCCATGTAAATAACCCCACCATCGAGTTCTTCAAAATCAAAGAATCACTCCTGGATGGGAGACATATGGTAAGAACAACTTGAATCCAAAATCCACTCGTCTAGATGCAATGCTGAAGGTGAAATCACCAAAGAGATATCTGATTCTGCATTACTTTTACACTCTGCAACATTTGCATCTTTCGAAGTCTTCCCTTTCTTCTTCAATTTTGGACAGTCTTTCTTCTAGTGTCGTTTCTTATGATAGAAAGCACACTCATCTTTGGCAACTCAACCTTTTGATTTGGATCTTCCTTTTGTCCCTTTTAACCAGCTTTGCTGATGATCTCTTGCTACCAATGCTTCATTTGTTGTAACTGTTTTGTTTTTCATTTTATCCTTCTTTCTCAATTCATGACTATACAAAGTAGAACATACATCTAAAGACACATTCTCCTTTCCATGAAGTAACATAGTTTCCAAGTGTTCAAATTCATCGGGAAGAGATGATAACAACATCAAAGCCAAATCTTCATCCTCAAATTTCAGATCCAAATTTAACAGGTCTGCTACTAACTAATTAAACATAGTGATATGTTCATTCATAGTAGTACCTGATCGGTAATCAAATCGGAACAACCTTTTCTTCATAAGGAGCTTATTTTGACCACTTTTTTTTAGAAATTTTTCCTCCAATGCCTTCCGCAATTTGTGTGCAGAAGTCTCGTTCTTGAAAGCATACTTCTGCTCTCTAAACAGACATGATCGAATTGTTCCGCATGTCAACCGATTTACGATATTCTAATCCTTATCCTCAACATCTTCTGGTTTCTTTTCTTCAATGGCAATGTCAAGACCCTACTAGAAAAGGAAGTCAAAAACCTCCCCTTCCAAAATGGCCAGTATCGTCAAATATCTCCACCGCCAATTTCAAACTTGACAATGGAATCCTCAACCATGATGACGAGGAAGCCGATGTCCCTAGTGTTTCTTGATCATTATGTGCCATTATAGACTCAAAATGTGTTATTCAATATAAAAAAAATTACAAGCAAACCAAGGATGAACCTTTAGCTCTGATATCACTTGTTAAGAAAATTGAGTAATTTTTCCCTCTAAGGTAAACAACTAGTGAAGTGAACCAATTCAATAATGCCCAGGAAAGACCACCAAACGGACTCCTAAGATATTATTACCATTCTACGTAAAATTTCAGAAAAGGGCGGAAGGGTTAGAAACAGTCCCACTTAAAATTTGGCTTCCTAAATAGAAATTACGTGCACAGTGTATTTATCACAACCTAACCTATGTACACACACAAATAGTAAATACACCAAAATAAATTGAACACAATACTACAAATATACCCGAAAAAATAATATTGAAAACTATACAACAACTTGAAAAGAAACAAGACAATAAAAGTGGAATAAAAGAAATAAGGAAATAACGCACCCCGAAAACTTGATAACAAAGTTCGGTCAATTATGCCTACGTCTCAATAGCACCACTCAAATGGCCCGGTTTTATTTAATGCAGGAGAAGATATACAAATTTGGGATGTTTACAATAGGAGAGGAGAGCTCCTTTTTATAACTACCAACCTTCCCTCCAAACTCATAAACTTTCGATATGGAAGAGCTACTATTTATAACTATCAACCTCCCCCCAAACCCATAAACTTTCGATGTGGGATTGAAAAGATGCCAAATAGTAACATCATCTTCGAGAAAACCTAAAGTCAAGAAGAAAGTTAGCAATGACATCTCGAAATTTGATCAACTAGAGCCTGTTGAGCTTCAAGGTGACCTAGCCTAAGATGTGAACCTACTGTGCATGTTTTGTTCAATCCTAATGCTAAGCTTATGGAACATACAACTTTTCTAGAGGCCACCATTGGGAACTTCTGTGAAATGTTAGAGGACTTATGTGGAATAGTCGAAGTTCCTAGTGATGAACGTGATGAAGCATAGTGGCTATCATTGCCGATGACTAATCTCAAAATGCTTGTTAATGAAATAGCATCAATATGTGCAAAAAATCCTTCTCCATTTGGTTCCTTTAGATACTCTTCTAAGACTCTTAAGAGTTCTAGATCATCATATGCATCGAGCAGAAGGTTTATCTATCAATGAATATGAACATCTAAGTGTCCTCACTCCACTTCTCGCTCCCCTCTTTTTATCATCACGTTATTTTTCCTTTCAAGTATGTGTCCATGGGTTTCTTACTGATGGTGCATTCCGTAGTCTCTTTCTTATGAAGGTTATGCATGCTATAGTTGCAACTAGTGAATCCTTTCCTAGGTGCAATTACTAAGAAGTCATATTTGTCAACTTCCATGCTTTGGCAGTTGGTTCTGTATTTTCATTTTAGATACTATGCAAATTGGTTTGCCTTATTAAATTCTTGGGAAGTAAATGACCTAGATTTACTACAAGTTGCCTTAAATATATGTACATTGCTTGGTGACATTCTGGCCAATTTTATGTGGCTGCAAATTATTTTGCGAAGTTTTTCTTTTAGAGTTAAGTATTTCTCTTATTAAATAAATCACTTATGGAGACTGCTTTTGATGCTTGAAAATGTTCCATATTCGGAGCACACTTCCAAGTCTTTATTAATGGACAAATTATCATAGTTTTTATCCTAAGAATCGGGATTGATGGTGTTCCCCTGTTAGATAGTGGGATCATTTCTTTGTTTCTGTGCAGAATTTTCACTGTATTTAAGATATCATGTTATTTTCTTTATTTGTTGCTTTCGTGATGGTGCAGTCAGATTCATATATAGTATCTTTAGTGCTTTGTGCGCTGGAATCCATTCATTCAGCATTGGGAGTTATTGCAAATAATAACATGCCAAAGCAGCTCTACAAGGCAGAGGTACATGTTTTGTTAGTTCTTCAGTACGCCATTTGCTTTTGAGAGTTCCAGTGACTGTAATTCATGACTGCTCATGCTATTGTTTCATCAGATCATTGAAAGAATCCTGGAATTCTCCAATCATGAGATAGTGGATGTTATGTCAGCATATGATCCATCATTGCTCAAGCCAAATGAGATTTAGGAACCTGAAGAGAGGCCTGGTAGATTTGACCATTCTGTGATGTGCTTTCTTCTAATTTGTCATTGCATTTTATATGCCTTCAAAAGCTACAAAACCGGTTAAAAGTTTAAATGTTCAATCAGTATTGAGCCCTTATAAAACTAGAATACAAATAAATACGGAGTAAAATTTATGAAAATAAGTATAAAATATAGTATAAAATAAAATGCTTTATTGACATAAAAATACACTACAAAAACCTATTAATATATGATAAATCTAATAATTTGAACTAATTATGAATCTAATATAAAATTTAAAATAAAAATAAAAGTAAAAATTGTATTTCTTTATTATCATTAATTTAAAAATTCGTAAAAGTTGAAATACATTTAAAGAAAGTTAAGAGAAAGAATTCTAACTTTATTTTAACTTCTTTTTTAATGTTATTTATACATGCTTAAATGTTAAAAAAACTAGAATGTTAAAAAATATTTATAGTTTAAATATTTTTTAACATTCTTAAATTATCTTAAGCAAGATTATATATATATTAATTAATAATTCAATTTATTATTTGTTTTCACAAAGATCTTTTCATTAGTTGGGGGAATAATTCGCACGAAGGTTCGATTTTACAGGATCAAACCAAACCTATGGGACTTAAAGGGACGGCCCAAAAAGCGCTTGGTCATGATCGCCTAGGCCTCACATATTTAAATAACTTAGACACCTTCTCTTGTTTGCCACATATATAAAACACAGATTGATTTGTATTTATTTTAGTTGGATTGGCTGGTTCGGTCTAGTTTTTCAATTATTGTCTAAAATCACAAAGCAATCATTACTAATATGACACAAATTTATTATTAGTAATCCATATATTATCCAGAAAATCAATCAAATATGTATATATATATATATCTATATCTATA
>JANJEY010000001.1:47220631-47235918 GCA_024703695.1 Erythroxylum cataractarum | reverse complement strand
AAGAGGATGTTGTTGCTTGATATGTCTCTATGAACAATTGGAGGATTGCAATCATGATGCATGTAAGCTAAAGCATAAGCTACGTCTCGGATGATTTTAACCCTTTTTCTCCAACCTAACTCCACAGCTAGAGAATCGGTTCTGAGAGCGTAAAACAAACTTCCTTTTTCCATGTACTCGTATACCAAGAACATGGATCGCCTATGCAAACAGAACCCGTGTAGCTTCACTATGTTTTTGTGACGAATTTCTGTCAGAATCTTCACCTCGTTCCTGAAACACTCGTCGAAAGCGGGTTCTTCAGATTCTAACCTGTGCAGTTTCTTAATTGCAACCACTTTGCCACTCGGAAGTTGGGCCTTGTAAACACTGCCGTAGCCACCAGTTCCAATGCAATATCTGATGTCGAAATTATCAGTTGCATCAAGGATGTCTTGGAAAGCGATCCTTCCGTCGTAGTTCCAGATCGAGAATAAGTCTCCGTACTTCTGTGCCTTGGATTCTTGCGAGGAAGTCTTCATGGTACGTCGACGCCATGAGACAAACAAGCACCAGAGTGTTGAGAACGCTATGAAGATGACAATGGGAAGACCAATATAGAGCACTTCTTTGCTTCTAAGTGGTTCTATGGAGCTATCAATGGAGGGTGGTGAGCAAAGAATATTTATTTCTGCCATCAATAAACCTTGGTTGCCCAAAAATGCAGAAGGATCACCGAACCTGAAGTTATATGGTATTTTACCCTCGAAAGAGTTGTAAGAGAAATTATACTCGATCAACCTAGATGAAAAATCAGGAATGGTTCCTTTCAGATTGTTGTGGCTCAAGTTCAGAATTATCAAACTTGTTAAATTTGCAAGTTGAACAGGGATAGATCCTGTGAAGTTGTTGTCAGATAGATCTAAGGATTCAAGTTTGGTTAACTGGCCTGGCTGAAGTGGGAAACCGTTGAAATTGTTGCAGCGAAGATTCAAATACACCAAGCTTGTCAAATTTGAGGGTTGAAGAGGTACAGATCCACTAAACTTATTCCGATACAGAGACATTACCTCTAATCGACTTAACTTGCCAAGTTGAGGAGGGACATTACCAGATAATTCATTATTTCCCAGGTCCATGCACTGCAGAGAACTCAAGTTTCCAACCTCTTTTGGGATTGGTCCTGTAAATTTTTTAGTACTAAAAAATGATAAATAATAAGAAGATGATTTGAAAGTCTCGCAACGAAAATTAAAATTAAATATTTATGATCTGTCATGTAGATATGTAATAGTGTTTGAAACTTGGAAGACTGACGTATTGAATCATACCCGTGAGGTAATTGTCTGACAAGTGAAGATGCGTAAGCTTTGAAAGAGCTCCGATAGTAGAAGGAATTTGCCTACTAAAGTTATTCTGATACAGGAACATTCGCTGTAATCGACTTAACTGGCCAAGTTGGGGAGGGACATTACCGGATAATTTGTTATTTCCTAGGTCCATGCAGCGCAAAGAACTCAAGTTTCCAACTTCTTTTGGGATTGGTCCTGCAAGTTATTTAGCACTAAAAAATGATAAATAATTTAAAGATGATTTGAAAGGCTCGTAATGAAAATTAAACTACAGATATATAATAGTATTTGAAAATTGGAAGACTGAAGTATTTAATCATACCCGTGAGGTAATTGTCAGACAAGTTAAGAAACATAAGATTTGAAAGAGCTCCGATATTGGAAGGAATTTGCCCACGAAAATTATTCCGATGTAGAAACATTCCCTCTAATCGACTTAACTGGCCAAGTTGGGGAGGGACATTACCAGATAATTCGTTGTTTTCCAGGTACATGTAGCATAGAGAACTCAAGTTTCCAACTTCTTTTGGGATTGGTCCTGCAAGTTTTTTAGTACTAAAAAATGATAAATAATTTGAAGATGATTTGAAAGTTTTGTAATGAAAATAAAAATTAAATATTTATAATCTGCCACACAGATGTATAATAATGTTTAAAACTTTGAATATTGAAATATTTAATCATACCCATACCCATTAGGTAATTGTCAGACAAGTTAAGAAACGTAAGCTTTGAAAGAGTTCCAATACTGGAAGGAATTTCCCCCGTGAGTTCTTGCCCCCCAAGATTAAGACGAGCAAGGTTTTGCAAGCAAGAAAAGTTCATCTTCTGGAACTTGTCGCCAATGATAATAGTTTTATCAAAAGAATTTAGATTGATCTGAACGACGCTTCCACCGCTGTCACAAGCTATTCCTTGCCACGTGCAATGACTTAGGTTGCTGCTGTTGAAGTTGCAGACATTGTAGTTTATGCAGTCTGCCCACCACTCACTCTCCAGCAGAGCTTGCCGTTCCAGAATTATTGAAGTTTTCATTTCAAACGCAGCCGTTGATATGGTTAAAGTGTGACTGATCCATGCCAAAAACAACCAAGTCGAAGCAATCATCTCTCTGGAAATGACGGTTAAATCTTTATACGCGCATTAACTTGAGAAGAACCCTTTAAAAACACGAAATTTAAGCACTTTATGCCAAAAACAATCAATGTTGAACCAAAGGGTGTGGACCACACTGCAAGCTTAACTTCTTGGAACTGGAAGCATCAATTTCAATGTATCTTACTTCAATCTTTCAGGTGGTTCAAGTAGTTGGAAAGAGCCCTATTCTTGACTCGAAAATCATCATTGACCTTGACGAAGACAATAAGATAACTCCGAAATGACACTCCAGAGGTACTCCAATTATTTGGTAAATTCAAGGTGTTCGTTCCAACACTTTCGGACAAGTTTCTCACAACAAATAACAGCATGATGCAGAAAATGATTAGTTCATATTCTTTCAATTTAAGGACCTTTATGGGCAAGTGATCCTGGGAGATGTTTTAAAATGAGAATTAGCATTATGTTATACAGAATATTATATTTTCTGGGATTAGAAGCCTTATTTTCGTTACTTATCAAAAAGAAATTTATAATGAATAAACATCAATAATAAGTACCACACGTCTTGCCCTCTGACAATGACGGGGAATCAGAGCTGCAATGGGCTCCCGAGCAGCACGGCGAGACGACTTTGTGGACCCGTCACCTGTGCTTCCCAAAACATACGGACCCGGGACCTGGGACCCGCCACTTGAATAATGCTCTACTCTTTAAGAGGATCACATGGCCCCCCTCCTTTTTCTATTTAAAAAGTAAGGTAAAGTATAAAAAATTCATTACGACATTACTCAATAATTTTTTTTTAAGATTATTTGAAAATACTTGCGATATTTAAAATGACTTTTTATTAAATTTTAATTGAATTGTTTTATCTCATTGTATTACTAAAATTATTATATAAATTTATTTAATAATTGGTCGTATAATAATTTATATTAAAATATTCACACGCAGTTGACATGGTTAAAGTATGAGTCAACCATGTTAAAAGCAGCTAATCTCTGGAAATGAAGGGTTAAATTTTTATACATAACTGGGAACTTTTAGGTTTATTATTTTGTTATTTGTACATATTAAATGTTCTAATGAATATTGATTAAATATTTTGATTTTGGACAGATCGATGGAGAACCTTAATTTAAGGGCTGATTAAATATTTTGATCCATGTCAAAAACAACCAAGTGGAAGCAATCATCTCTCTGGAAATAAGGGTTAAATCTTTACACGTGCATTAACTTGATAGGAATCCTTAAAAAACACGAAATTTAAGCACTAGATCGTGTTTGTGGTTTAACAATTAATACCCTTTAAATCAGTGGTGTTGCGGTGGGATCACTCGAGACCAACTTTCTTAACATAAACTTGAATGAAGCGACTTGTTTAATGGAGGAAAGGAGTGATTGACATGTCACATGTGCAAGCTTTTTCCAAAGCGTGTGGACCACACTGCAAGCTTAACTTCCTGGAAGCGAAGCATCAATATCAATGTATCTTACTTCATTGACTCGAAAATCATCATTGACCTTGACGAAGACAATAAGGTAACTCCCAAACGACACTCCAGAGGTACTCCAATGAGTGGGGATCAGAGCTGCAAAGGGCTCCCGAGCAGCACGGCGAGACTTTATTTAAGGTATTTAACAAAATTTGTTATTTTAATTATATATTAATTTTGAGGGTTGATGGAGGGTGCTTATTTTTTTTTATCTATACTCTCTATCTAAGTTATAAACTTTTCTGTTACTAATTTATTACCCACAATTAATACAAGTGCACATTTCATTAGGAAATAATATGGTGGAAAGTAAAAGCAAATCCCTCAAGGAAGTGATGTAGATTTGAAAATCTGAAACTACTGCTTTATCTAAACTAAAATAATAAAAGAGTTAATGAATAAAAATTTTAAAACAAAGCCTAATATTACTTTATAATATTTCTTGATAAGATTAACCTAGAATAGGTATATTAAACTAAACTGGCTATCTTGTTAGTTAAGTCTTAAATTGCATTTTCTTGAGTTAGAACAACAATCTACTATCTAGTTAGTTAACTCAAATCTCTATCAAGCTAACACCTATTTGAATATATTAAGACTGGTGAAATCTCATAGAATGTTTCACATAAGTCTCTCTTGAGCATCTCATTCAACCCCTATTGCTTAAGTTGTAGTGCATGGATATTATAAGAAAAGTAGGAATTAGCGACGAAAAATTACTAACAAAAACTAAACTGTTACAAATGCTAAAATCGACGGTAAAAATTTTTGTTTAGAGACGGTTCTAATATCCGTAGCTCAGGCAAATTTTGCGACGGATTTTAAGGACCGTAAAATTTCCGTCAGTAATTACAATGAAATTACTGACGGTTTTCTTTCTTCCGTCGGCAAAGTTGGAAGATTAGCGACGGAAGTATTACCGTCGGTAAATAATGTGGGAATTAAAGGCAGGATAATAAATTTTTACATTTTCGACGGAAATTAGAGATAGAAAATTCCGTCGGTAAACTTCAAACGTCGTCGTCTAGTAGCTGTTGAACGTTATTTACTTAAACAGCTGTTGAATGTTATTATACCCAGACGAATCCCCCCTAGTTCATCTTCTTCGTTCTTCCTTCGGCTCTTCTTTCTTCTTCCTCCTCCGGCGACTTCCTCTCCAGTCTGGCATCTATTGTCGATGTTGCATTTTCGTTGCTATGTGGGTTGTTCTCTTCTCCTACCATTTTTACATTTTCATGGAGGTAAAAGTTGTTTTTTTTCTCTTTGATTTATTTTATATGTATGTTGATTTTTGTGAATGGATACAACTTTAAAGGTAGAAATGTTAGTGTTAGAAGGTCTAGTTTTGAAATTTGGTTGTGATGTTGGGATGTAAAGTTCATGCATATTAGGTGTTTGACAAAATGCACTATTGAAAAAATGTGGTTTTGTGAAGATGGAGAAAAACACATATTTAATGCATACTGGTTCTGCCGGATTTTGGCGAAACTGTACGTTGCCGTTTGGATCCATGAAGTCGATTGCTTCTCGTGAGAGTTTCGGTATGGAGGTTCCTGCAAAACAAAGAAGGAACGTCGGGGGTTGTTTCCCGATAGGCCCCTCCGATGCTCAAGTCAGTCTTTTGGTGAAGGTAGGTTCGTTGTAAGCGGAGAGAATTAGGTTTATGATTACGTACCTCTATTATGGCAGAGTTATACCTTATATATGGTGCATGTGCTAGGTTTAAGTCTTTACGTATGCATGTGAGACCTCCATCTGCGGATGGGCCGTGAAGCGTGGGCAGGGCCTGGCGTAGGTATGAGATTGATCTTTGAAGGATGGACCGATCGACCCTTGGGTTGTTATGTCCGAATTCGGGCCCAGCACGGCCGACTAGACCATAAGCCCCCTACTCCTCGAGTCTGAGCAAAGAGAAGGGTCGAAGGAGTACGCGAGAGTCTTGTAGCTCGTCCGTGAGACAGCTCGGGGTAGGCCTGATCGGTCGGATATTGGCATTATAGCTCATCCGTGGGACAGCTCGGGGTAGGCCTGATCGATCGAATATCGACGGGTAGTGCGTGACTGCTCATAATGGGATCGGTCGGCTGAGTGTCCCAATCGGTTGGCATTGGCGCTTATTGCGTGATAGCGCGCGCCAGAGTAGGTCGAGGGGTCATTATTAGCGAGCGCGTGGTGGTACTTGGAGCATTTATTGTCGGCGGCGGGTGCCCTCTGACAGATTCAGAATTTGTAACCGTTGTGTAGCTGTCATGTACATACGTCCTTTCAACTGTTGCGCCGCTTCGGATTTCTGAGAACCCTAATTTACTTCCGCTCAGATCCAGCCACTTGTCTGAGCTCGGCTCGGATTTTCACCACTCGTCATGCGCTGGTTGGGACGCTCGTTTGCCAGGCCTTCTATAAGTACTCGGGATCAGATGACACTGGGTTTTCTTTACGTTTGCTTCGTTCCCTTGCTTTCGCTCTGTGTTTTCTTGTTTACAGTTCTCGGAAATTTTTCTCAACCGTCGTCCGATTTTCCCAACTCAAATCACTAAATAGGTGCGTCCCTTTCCCTCGTCTCCTCTTCTAAACTTTTCTCAAAGGTTTTCTTCTTGGTAAGCATGTCGACGGTCAGTTCTAGAAGTATGGTAGGACATGTTGAAGAAATATCGACGAGAGAGCGGAAAGATGGGTTGGTTGTGGAGGAGCCTCCGAGAAATGCATCGACGATGACCGTGGGGGAGTTGAATCGGTCTGTTATTAGGAACAACGTCCCTTTGTCCTGGGGACCCAGGCTGGCCCTTAATCACGAACAAATCTACAGCAACCTGAGTGGGTATTTTGCTATTTCTGACAGTTTTTTCTCGGTGGGCGGTATGAGGCTCCCGTACGTCCCGATTATTGATGAGGTGTGCACTGCCTATTAGCTGATGCCGAGCCAAATCCCTCCGAACGGCTGGAGGTTCATCAACGGTTTGGCTTTGCTGTGCCATCAGTTCGGCTGCCCTCCTTCGATTGGCATCCTACGTCACTTTTTGAGGATGAGCCAGAGTCTGAGCTCTGGGGCCGGGGTGCCTTCTTTGATGTACAGAGATGCTAGATATCGCCCGGCGGGAACAGCTTCGAAAGTCTCCGCTTGGCGGACGAAGTACTTCTTCGTGAAAGCCCCGAGATCTTCCTTCGAGTCTCGGTCATGGAGGTATCCTTTAGCCGAGCAGTGGAATGACACGTCGAGCGTGTCTCTTAGTAGAGAGGAATGGGAAGTGGTCGGGCGCATAAAGGAGCTCGGCCGATACTACTTTGCTCGGCTCATTCTAGGGTATCGCGGGGGGGCTTTGGCTGACTCGTTTCTACTCTTCCCCCCGCCACAAATTAGCGGGCTAGGCGAGAAAACCGCCCCATCCGGTTGACCCTTCGTGGTTTAGTTACTTACTGCACTTTTGATTATTGGTTTCTCTTTCTGACTTGTTTTGTTGTTGTGCAGCCATGGTGAGGATAGAAGATTTTCCCGGGTCCTCCTCTAAGTCCAAGAAGCAGGCCGAACAGAGGAAAAAGAGAACGGTGGCGGAGATCGGTGAAGGTACGGCTCTGCCAGTGGAGCCAGGCCATACGGTGTTGCTGGCTCCTTCGTCCGCTGAGGGTCGTCCTATCGTGCCGGCGTCATTGCCGATCGTGCCAGTGAGTGCTGGCCGAGCAGGTCCGGAGGAGAAGGAGGAAGATGAGGTGGAGCCACCTCTTAAGAGAAAAAAGACCGTCTGGGTTACTGGTCAGTCTTCTCGCCCTTTGGACCAGGGCAAGGAGAAAGAGAAAGCAGGAGAGCTTGCTGCCCGTTTAGATAAGGGCAAGGGGACGGGGCGAGCAACGAGTGCTGATAAGTGGGAGCCGGCAATCAGTCTAGATAAGACTGCATCGATCGCGAACCTTGATGTGGCTCTTCATATTGTCGAAAGGGTCATTCCCCATGTTGACGAGGAGCGCATTGACTCGCTGACCCATCAGGAGCTGTCGGCCCGTACCGTCTGTAACTGCATGAGGGATGTGGCTTTTGTCTCCTCGATGTGTCGACGTATCGAACTGCTCGACGGGACTGTTCAGTCGCTGGACCGGGAGGTGCATGACCTCCTCGAGCAGGTGAACACTTTAAGGGCCGAGCTCTCTGTGGCCAAGGAAGAGAAGGATGTTCTCAGGGCTCAGCTCTCTTCCTTCGAAGAGGAGAGGAAGTTTTAGGAGGAGGAGAGAAATGTTTTCAAAGTTCAGCTCGCTACGGGGGAGGAGGAGAGAAATGCTTTGGAAGCTCGACTCGCTGCGGAGGAGGAGGAGAAAAACAGGGTGATTACAGCAAAGGGCGAGCTGGCCAAGGAGTGTGAGGTCTTGCATGGGGAAGTGGAGTCGGAGAGAGAGCTTAAAGAAAAGTACCTCCAGGACTGTCATGCAGTGGTGGAGGGTAAATACAGGACCGAGGATATACTGAGGGAGTTGTGATGCTCCCTCAAGAAGCAGAGGGTCGAGGCGATAAAGCGGTGGAAGAGGTGGTTCCTGAACGGAGAGTGTTTAGAGTTTGCCTGCGATTTGACCTTTCGGTCCTAAAGAGGTGTTATGAGGTTTATGTTGTTGACGGGGTGGAGTGTCCCTCGTTCGAGGATTATGCCGAGTCGCTGCTCCCCACTGCTCTCGGCCTTTCTTTGGAGTAGATGAGGGAGTGGGACGAGGGAGAGCGGATTATAATCCCGGATGAGGAGCTGGACCTTAGCTCAGAAGAGTCGGACGAGCTTTCTCACGAGGATATTCCTCTGATTGCTCCCTCAAGCCCTGCTCCTGCCCTGATTATTCCGTCCACTTCTGAGGCTTCTCCTGTGCATCCACCGACCTTCGAGGCTCCTCCTGCTCCCTCGGCTGTTCCTACCTCATCCTCGGTTGTTCATAGCTCTCCTTCTGCTGATTTTTAAAGCTCACCTGGTCGGGCTTGTGACCAGGATGGATTCAAATAAATGAAATTCTTATTTTGTCCTTCATTGTTTCGAAGTTGTTTTCCGCGTTTGTTTTCTTTATTTTCAATTGATAGTAGGATTTGGTAAAGTCGCTCATGGCCGAACGACGTTGAGGTTGATCTATAGTCGTGGCCGAGCTGTGATCCCAAGGATCTTGTCTTGACGACCCGACCGAGCAATGTCGAAGTCGGTCAATGGTTCCAAGGATCTCGTCTTGGCAACCTGGTCGATCTATAGTCGAGGTCGAGCTGTGGTCTCAAGGATCTTGTCTTGGCGACCCGACCTAGCAATGTCGAAGTCGATCGATGGTTCCAAGGATCTCGCCTTGGCAACCTGGTCGATCTATAGTCGAGGCTGAGCTGTGGTCACAAGAATCTTGTCTTGGCGACCCGACAGAGCGATGTCGTTGGGATTTTCTACTCTTTGCCAAATTTAATGAGATTCCTTCTTAACGAGAAAACTAAGAACCCCTTTATTGATGATAATGAGGGTGTGGGCCGTTAAAAAACCTGACTGATAAGGTTAGGAAAAAGGTACCCACAGGTTGTGTACAAAAACAGTAATAAACAAAGATTAATTAAAATAAAACTTATCTACTGGTAGAACGTCTTCAAGTTTCAAGAGTTCCAGGGCCTCGATAGAATCTTCCCGTTCGCATCGCGTAGGATGTAGGAGTCATATCTGGCTTGCTTGATCACCCGATAAGGCCCTTCTCATGCCTGTTCGAGCTTTCCAGGGTGTTTCCCAGCTGCCTCAACTTTTTGCAGGACGTACCCCCGACCTTTACGTCGCTTGACTTTACTCTTCTATTGTAGAACTTCGTTGCTTTTTGCCTGACGGCTTCCAAACGAGCGGCCGCCCTATCCCTATCTTTATTGAGAAGCACGAGTTCTGCTCGACGGGCTTCATTATTTCGCTCCTCTTCATAGCTCGACACTCTCTGATTGTGCAACACCACTTCTACTGGAACTAAGGCTTCTGCCCCGAAAGTCATCCTGAAGGGCGTTTCCCCTGTGGCTCCATTTGGTGTGGTTCTGTATGCCCACAATACTTCGTCTAGCTCTTCTACCTAAGTCTTTCGTCCGTCTAGTCGCTTCTTGAGAGCACTCATTTTCTTTTTATTAGTGTTCTCCGCAAGACCGTTGCTTTAGGGGTGAGCTACTGAGGTCAACTGTAGCCTTATCTTTAGTCGGTCGCAAAAATTTTTGAACTCATCGTTGTTGAACTGCCGACCGTTGTCCGTAGCCAACACCATAGGCATCCCGAAACGGCTTAATATATTTTTCCTTACGAAATTCTCCACCTTCTGCTCGGTAATTGTAGCGACCGCCTCCGCTTCTACCCATTTGGTGAAGTATTCCACTGCCACTATCAGGAACTTCTTCTGTCCAGGACCGAGAGGGAAAGGCCCTAGTATATCCATTCTCCATTGAGCAAAAGGGATAGGATGACTCACGATTTTCATCCTCTCGGTCGGTTGGTGAGACAGACTATCATTTTTCTAGCAAGTCTCACATCGGTCGACTTTTTCCTGACAGTCCTTTCTCATCGTCAGCCAGTAATACCCTTGTCTAATCAGTCTGTGAGCCAACATTCTGCCTCCTACGTGATTTTCACACATCCCTTCGTGGACTTCGGTCATGGCTTGCTCGGCCTCTTCTTCGTTCAAGCACCGTAACAATGGCCAGTCATAAAATCGCTTGTATAAGGTGTCATTAACGACTGCATATTCAGCCGCCTTTATTATCAGTTTCTTGGCCTCCAACGTTTCTTCTGGTTGTGTTCTCTTCAGGAGGTACTGTCTGATCGGTTCCATCCAACTCGATCGGTCGGTACTTATATCAAGGACTTCATTGATTTTTTGGATGCTAGGTCGGTCTAGACGCTCGACCAAAACGTTGTTTTTGACGTCTCGATCGGAATCCATTTTGGATAGCGCATCTGCCTTAGAATTTTGAGCTTGTTCGATCCTACTGATTGAGTGTTGCTTAAAATTACTTAACTCTTGCTTTACCAGCTCCAGATACTTGATCATGATACTCCCCTTGGCTTCATACTGCCCAGTGACCTGACCGACCACTATTTGACTATCGCTATATACCTTCAGATGTTTCACCTCCATTTCCTTAGCCAATTGGAGGCCGGCTACTAGATCCTCGTATTCTGCTTCGTTATTAGAGGCTTTGAATTCTAGCCGAAGAGTATACTCCACCTTTTTTTCGTTGTGTGGGCTGATTAATACTACTCCCGCTCTACATCCTTCGGCGTTGGACAACCCGTCAACGAATAAGCTCCAGGCAGGGCATTGCTCACCCTGCGAGTTAGGTTGACTCATTTTTGCGATGAAGTTCGCCAACACCTGTGCCTTAATCGTCGTCCGAGGCTTATATTGTATATCGAACTCCCCCAGCTCTACTGCCCATTTTATTAGTCGACCCGAGATTTCGAACTTTTGAAGGCACTGCCTGAGGGGTTGGTCGGTCCATATCTCGATGGTATAACTCTGGAAGTAATGTGTCAGCTTCCGTGTTGCCGTTATCAAGGAGAGGGCCAGCTTTTCTATGGGCGCATACCGCGTTTCTGATCTGGTTAACACCTTGCTGACGTAGTAGATCGGGCGTTGCTCATTTCCCTCCGATTGAACAAGGACTGCGCTGATCGACCCCTCCGTGACTGCCAAGTATAGAATCAGATTCTCCCCCTCAATTGGGCTTTGTAAGATGGGTGGGCCAGACAGATATTGCTTCAAGTGTTGAAATGCTCTTTCGCATTCATCTGGCGACTGGAACTGTGTCACGTCCGCTTTCCTTAAAATTTTGAAAAACGGGAGGCACTTGTCCCCCATCCTGGAAATGAATCTGCTCAGAGAGACTATCCGATCGATCAATATCTGCACTTCTTTCAAGCATCGCGGTGAAGGCATTTGGATGATGGCTTCGATTTTCTCTGGATTAACTTCAATCCCTAGTTGAGTAATCATAAACCCCAGGAATTTTTCGGATGCCACACCAAAGATGCATTTTTCGAGATTCAGCTTCATCTGAAATTTATTCAGGGTCTGGAAGACTTCTTTGAGATCTTCCACATGCTCCGCGGTTGTCTTACTTTTGACCACCATATCATCCACATAGGCCTTAACAGATCGACCGATTTCTTAAAGACTTCCATAACGAGCCGCTGATAGGTGACCCCCGCATTCTTCAAGCCGAAAGGCATTACTTGGTAGAAATATGTGCCCTGGTCAGTTATAAAAGTGGTCTTCTCTTTGTCTTCGAGACTTATTTGAATCTGATGGTAGCCCGAGAAGGCATCCAAGAAGCTGAGGAGTTCAAGCCCTGACGTGGAGTCCATTAGCTGATCGATTTTGGGCAGAGGAAAACTGTCTTTTGGGCACGCTTTGTTTAAATCAGTGAAGTCAATACACATTCTCCACTTTCTGTTTTTCTTCTTTACTAGTACGACGTTGGCCATCCGTTCCGGGTATTTGACTTCCCGAATGAATCCGGCACTGAGTAGCTTTTCTATTTCCTTCTCAATCACCTTTTGGCGCTCTTTGCTTTGCCACCGCTTCTTTTGTCTAACTGGCTCTTAATCTTGTCGAATACTGAGAGAATGCGATGCGACCGATAGAGAAATTTCAGGCATGTCGCTCAGTACCTAAGCGAAGACCGATCTATTTTCTACCAAGCAGTCCGTGATTTCTTTAACTAGGCCCTTCTGAAGCTCGAAACCTAGATTTGTGAACTTGGAGCGGTCGGCTTCATCCAGTATGACCCGTTGCGTTTCTTCCACTGGGTTCATTCTCTCCGTCTCCTAGTCAGCTCTCACGTCAAGAGAGCTCGCCAGGACTACTGCCCCGTCTAGTATTTTTGTTTCTGCTAAGTAATATTCCCTAGCGATTCTCTGCTGACCCCTGACAATACCGATTCCATGGGGCGTTGGGAATTTCATTGCTTGGTAGTAGGTGGAGACAACCGCTCTAAGGACGTTTTGAGTGGCTCGTCCAATTATTGCATTGTATGCCCCCTGAAACTTCACAATCAGGAACTCAACTTCCTTCTCTATTTGACACGACTTTTGTCCGAACTTCACTTTCAAATAGACCCGGGCAAACGGGTAGGCTGATGCTCCAGTTACCCCTTTGATAGGTCCTTCTATAGGCAGTAGTCGATCATTTGGTACCTCCATATGCTTGAAGGCATCATAATACAACAGGTCGACCGAGCTGCCTATATCAATCATTACCCGCTTCACCTCGTTGCTGTCCATGTTCAGATTTACTACGAGCGTGTCATCATGGGGACAACTAACACCGTTAAGGTCAGACTCGTCGAACGATATCATCCCATCGTTCTGTCTCTTTCTTTTGGCCGACAAGTCTTTGCCGACCTGCCTGACATACCTCTTTCTTCCTTTAGCAGTGGATCCTCCTGCTGCATTTCCACCAAAAATCATATTGATGACCCTAACAGGTCGGTCATCTTGTTATCCAGCATTCCTGCCGCCTCTTTCCTTGGATCGTCCCCTCACTTCGCGTCGATCGTCAGTATTCGCATTTTGCCTCCTTCTATCATTCATATCATTTTGCCTCCAAGACTGTCGCCTGTTGTCAGGCCGACCGGTCTTATGCTTGTTATCTCGATCGACATTTTGTTCGTGCTTCACAAATCGACCCAGCCTTCCCTTTTGGATAAGGAATTCGATTTCTCTTTTCAAATGCCAGCAACCTTCCGTGTCATGATCGATGTCTTTGTGGAAGCGGCAGTATAAATCCGGGTCCCTACTCTTGTAGGGACTCTTCAACTTGTTTGATTCTAGGAGGGGTTCCCCATCGGCTCTCATAGCTGCCAGTACTTCCACATATCGTCTGTTGAGCGGGGTGAACTCCCGTCGATGTCCCTGTCGATCGATTGGTTTTCTCCAGCTCGACTGGCCCTTCTGTCGCTTGTGTGAACCATCCGCTCTGTCATTTGGCGAACGATCATCCGTCCTACGCTTTGTATTTTTTAGCACTTCTTCGAGCTGAATGTACTTATCCGCCCTGTTTCTTATTTCCTGGATGGATCATGGCTGATCGAGGGCCAATGACTTTTTGAACTCCTCATCCCTCGTGTTGCTCATAAGTGCTGCCAATATGGACGAGCAAGTGAGGTCGAGGACCTCGACCACTTCATTATTGAACCGAGTGATGAACTCCCGCAAACTTTCATTCCTTCCTTGGGTCAATTGCATCATTTCTAGTGCGGTTTTCTGTGGTCGCTTACTTGTGATGAATTGATTGAGGAAAAGCAACCTGAAATCCTCAAAGCAAGTAGTGCAACACGGGGGTAAACTATTGAACTATTGTCGGGCTCCTTTTTGACAGGCAGTGCAAAATGCCTTACATTGAATGGCGTTGGGTACGCAGTGTAAGTTCATCATCGACTAGAAGTGCTGCAAATAGTCTAGGGGATCGGTCTTTCCAGTGTACTTTTCAGGCTTCAGTATTTTGGTGCAGACCGTCGGGAGGTTATCCAAGATTGCCGGAGTAAAAGGAGAGTTATATTGAGCTGTTGGACGAACCGGGCGGAAGCTCATGGCTGCATTGATCCGATCGTCCACGATTTTTTCTAGGGGTTTAGCAGGGTGGCGATCGGTCGTCATACGAGTCTGCCGTGCGGACGACTTTTGTTATGCAGGCTGAGACTGTAAAATCTGGCGAATCAACAGATCAGCCGCTTCCTCGATCTGTTTTCGGGTGAGGGAGGTATGCACGGGCGCAGGAGGATCTACATCTGAGAGGTGTTGGAGATTTGAGCGCATGTTGGTTCCAGCGTTATCTTTCAGGGCAACGCTCTGTTCTTCTTGTTCTAGGTTTTGAGGTTGCGGTTGACCATTCGGTTCGAAGACTGCGTGCGGGAAGCATGGTGTGTCGGCGGTAGGGTGGCAGGTAACTGCAAACCCATCCATTGTAATGCCAGCGTCGCGACAGCGGCTATATCAGGGTTAGCTATTGCCACCTGACTGATCTGCTTATTTCTGGATGTAGTGCCCTGATGTCGGACCCCACGGTGGGCGTCAATTAGTTCAGCCTGGTTCTGGCGAGACTGCACGTTGCCGTTTGGATCCATAGAGTTGGTTGCTTCTTATGAGAGCTCTGGCTTGAAGGTTCCTGTAAAATAAAGAAGGCACTTCGGGAGTTGTTTCCTGATAAGCCCCTCAGACGTTCAAGTTAGTCTTTTTGTGAGGGTAGGATCGCTGTGAGCAGAGAGAACTAGGGTTATGATCACGTACCCGTATCATGGCGAAGCTGTACCTTATATATGGGATGGTTGCTAAGTTTAAGTCTTTACATATGCATGGGAGACTTCCACTTGTGAGTGGGTCGTGGATGTGTGGACGAAAGCATG
>JANJEY010000001.1:47128408-47141127 GCA_024703695.1 Erythroxylum cataractarum | reverse complement strand
TAATAATAATAATAATAATAATAATAATAATAATAATAATAATAATAATAATAATAATAATAATAATAATAATAAATATAGCAAAAAGATTAATAAATTTATTAACAAGGAATTTAATAATTATTATAATAAATTATATAATTACTCTACAATAAATTTAGTAATAACAATAAGTAGTTTAATAATAATATTTAATACTTATTATAATAATGGGAATTAAATTAATAAACAATAATAACGATGATGATGATGATGATGATGATGATAAAATAATAATAAATAACTAAATAAATAAATATATACACTTAATAATAATAACAACAAATAATAATAATACTAACGTTGATAATAAATATAATTAAAAATTACTAAGATTTATAAAAATAAGTATATAAACTGAAGTCGGGAAATAATAATAATAATAATTAAAAATTATAAGGAATATAAAATTAATCAGAATAATAAAATTAATAATAATAAGAAGAAAATGATGAATTATAATAAATTTTATTATAATAATAGAAATTAAAATTATTAATTAAATTAATAATCATAAAGAGTATTATAATTATAATTATAATACTAATAATAGTAATAATACATATAGCAAAAAGATTTATAAAATTATTAAAAAGGAATTTAATAATAATTATAATTAATTTAATAATTACTCTAAAATAAATTTGATAATAACAATAGTAATTTAATAATAATATTTAATAGTTATTATAATATTGGAAATAAATTTAAATAATAAGAATAATTATAATAATGGAAATAAATTTTAATAATAATAAAAAAAAATACATAACTAAATAGATATAGGTTACAACGTAGCTTTCAAACCTTCGGCAGCTTGGCTTCTATATCTGTGCTTCCTCTATCCCCTGTTTACGCGTGGTTTATAAATATTCTCTAAAAACGACGTAGTCTTACTCTGTCCCCAGAGTAAGACAGGGAATAGTTAGACAGGTGATCTCTGCTCGCCAAAATTAAGCCGGCGAGGGAGAGTTTTCTTGTTATTGTTTAGGCGTTATGTTAATGTCCTGTGAGGATGTCACCTGTCACGTCTTAGAATATTGATTGACTTTCAGGCTATTACTATCCTAATCGGTTAAGATGCTTGTACGTAAACCAATCCAAATTCTGACTTGGTTATTGCTCCGACCATTTCTGTGCACAAGAACAGAAACATGAAGTAGAGTATGAACCTAGATATAATCAGGGTGGCTTAGGTAAAAAGGAAGACTCTTCTCTACATTTCTAGTCGGACAAGCTTAAACATCGAAGTATGGAACTTCTTGGAGCTAAAAAGTACAAGATTTCTATCTTCCTTTTGATGTGGTCATTATGTCTGCATCTCATTGCAGCAGGAACTGATTTGGATGTAAGTTTCTTTTGTTGATTAACCGTTTTCATGGACTGAAATTTCAGTAATCACCAATCCTGGAACTTGCTTACAGATTCACGAGGAAAAAACACAGAACTGGATAAACCATGGTGGAGATATTTTCAACAGAAGATATGCTGATCAGGAATCAAAGATCAGCCCGGAAACTGTTTCCAACCTGAGGTTGAAATGGAAGTTCTATGCAGGGAGGGATATAACTGCGACACCAGCTATTTTCGATGGTACCCTGTATTTCCCAAGCTGGAATGGTTATATCTATGCGGTTAAAGCCTCCGATGGATCTCTTGTTTGGAAGCAAAACCTGCAAGAGCTAACCGGACTTAATGCTACTGGCTTCGTCTTTAATGTCAACACGACGGTGTCGAGATCAACTCCAACGGTGGCAGATGATTTGCTGATCATAGGAATATATGGACCTGCTCACGTGATTTCTGTTAAACGATCGTCAGGGAAGCTTGTATGGTCAAGACAAATGGACAGCCATCCTGCCGGTGTTATTACCATGTCCGGAACTTACTACCAAGGGTTAGTCATTCCTAACTTAAAAACCTTACTGAAAAATGATAAGGAGTATATTTCAATAGACCAAAGGTTCAGGCTCAGTCGACTTGACAGGAAGTCGACAAAATTTTTTTGATCTGATCCAACTTCAAGCAAGATTTGACCTTAATTAAGTCTAAAATTCAAAATTTAGCATGAAATCTGATTGGACGTAAAACTTTTCACACTGAATGGACTTGGACTTTTCAGACTGAATTCCAGGCTAAAAGATCGGGTGCAGCCCCTGTCTGACCCATCTATACAATGCCCTTTTACTGCATTATATCAAAATTGCAATAGTAATATATGCATATGTGAAATCGTTGTTTATTGGCCTGAATGAGAAGAGATGGTTTCTGAAATTCAGGGCTTTCTATGTTGGTACTTCTTCACTAGAAGAAGGTCTAAGCATAGAGCAGTGCTGCACATTCCGGGGAAGCTTTGCGAAACTGGACATCCATACTGGAGAAATCTTATGGCAGACCTTCATGTTGCCAGATAACAATGGTAGACTCGGGGAATATGCTGGAGCAGCTATATGGGGAAGTAGTCCAGCCATTGACGCCTTCAGGAACCATGTCTACATTGCCACAGGGAATATGTACTCAGCTCCTCTCAGGATAAGGCAATGCCAAGAAAAACAGAACAATCAAACTACACCAAGTAATCCAGATCAGTGCATTGAGCCTGACAACCACTCCAACTCAGTGCTGGCTCTAGATTTAGACACGGGCAAGATCAGATGGTATGATCAGCTAGGAGGATATGATCTCTGGTTTTTCGCATGCAACAATCTTTCAACCCCGAATTGCCCACCTGGACCCAACCCAGATGCTGATTTTTCAGAAGCACCAATGATGCTGAGCATTTGTGTGAATGGAACCAAGCAAGATATTGTTGCTACTGGTCAGAAAAGTG
The DNA here is from genome assembly GCA_024703695.1 of Erythroxylum cataractarum. Lineage (NCBI taxonomy): Eukaryota > Viridiplantae > Streptophyta > Magnoliopsida > Malpighiales > Erythroxylaceae > Erythroxylum > Erythroxylum cataractarum. The sequence continues at coordinate 47,138,258 of JANJEY010000001.1, read as the reverse complement.
GGTTTGTTTGGGCCTTTGATCGCGATTCAGGCAACCTGACATGGTCAACAGTAAGTAGATTCGTGCTTGAAAACATATAGATTCCACCACTGGAGTAATTAACAATCAATCAAACACATCCTCTGCAGGAAGCTGGACCTGGCGGACCTGGAGGTGGCGCTTACTGGGGAGCAGCGACCGACGAGAATAGGGTCTACACGAACATCGCCAACTCTTTATCCAGCAACTTCACTCTCAAACCTTCCAAGAAAAACACTACTTCTGGTGGCTGGGTGGCGATGGACGCTCAAAGTGGCAACATCTTATGGTCCATCTCCGATCCAAGCAATGCCACTGCAAGTGGCCCTGTAACCATAGCAAATGGAGTACTTTTTGCAGGTTCGACGTACAAAACAGGGCCGATATATGCCATGAATGCCAAAAATGGAGAAATCCTCTGGTCATACGAGACTGGAGCGACTATTTATGGTGGCATGTCAGTGAGTGATGGATGCGTGTACGTTGGTAATGGATACAAGGTGAGCTTCGGATTTGTGAACCCAAATTACACCGCAGGAACCTATCTATTCGCTTTCTGCATTTCTTGAGATGGATTTCATTGTAAAATATTAAAGAATAAATTACACTTTAAATTATATGTAAAAATACATTTATAAAAATATATAAATTATTAATTATTAAGTACATTACAAGATTTACTTTAATACATTTCCCAATTTTCAAGAAATGAAAAAGATGTTCTTCATATTTATTATATCAGCAATTAGTTTGGTTCGACCCTTGTCTAAATTTTATTTTTTAAAAGAAGAGCTATGTTATTTTTTAAAACAAAGATATGGATTTATTTAAATTCAAACAAACTTGATATTGTGAATATTCAATAGGCTAGCAACCATAATTTTATTGTGATTGAACTGTAAGAGCAATTCGACAATATTTCTGATGTGACTAAGAGGGAGAATTATTGGCTATGTTGTGGATATTCAATATGCTAATTTATTAGTTATCGGTTTCTGATGATAAGGTTGATGCAATAATTGAAGACAAAGAGTTGTCTCTGAAATACCACTAATGAAGGCAGATATTCAACTTAGTAGTGATGTGGATGTTGTCAATGGTAGGTTTGATGGGGATGAATGTGCTATGACTAATGTTGCTGGTGTAGTATTTGATGTAGCCCCACTTGAGGTTGTTAAAAATAGCCATGTGAAGGATGTAAATAGTAGAGATAGTGCTGATGGTGAAGTTATGTTATATTATGTTGTAAGACAGTAGTTTAAGCAAATTGATTGAAGAATGTTGTTTGCAGTGTTACTTAAGCGGATTGTGCTGCTCTAGAAAATGAAGTGCATCACTTCACCTCGCAATATTTGAAGCATTGTCAAATGAATTAGGCTAATATATTGACTCCGTTAGCAACTATTGGGTAAAATGAAAATTCTAAAGTTAGGTTGGAGTATGAAAAACAAACAACAATGATAAACCCTAGTGATTATGGTGTAGTAAGTCAGAGGTCTAGGAATATCATCTGTCATTATGTATAATAGAAAATAATGTACCTTCAAGAAAGCAGTCTAAATTTGGCAGTAGAGGATCGTAATTCTTCATCAACTACAGCCCAACTCCCTGACATTTCGGAAATTTTTTATGTGTAATCAAAAATTGCAAAAAGAAAATCAGTCAGGAAAAAAGAAAAAATTCAAATACCAACAATAGGGGATTAAACGACTCTCGTAAACAAGAAAATATATCTTGGCACGCAACGTCTAGTCCAATCTTTCCATAGAAATGAAGTATAAATGATGTTTTCAGTTGATTTTTGTGGACGATCTTGGTGAAGATATACTGCCTCAAGGAGTTGGTTTGTCATATTGTCAATAAGGTGATGGAAGCGGGCCGGAAAGCCTCCTGATTACATCTGTTCTCATAGCCCTAATTTGGAAATACTAGTATCCTTGATGTGCAGACAGTGTCGTTCTTGTTATCTGCTCTTGCTACGTCGTTGTTTCAATTGATTTGTTTGTATTGTGTACTATGTTATTGTTTATGTGGAGACTAAAAAAAGTACTACTACTCTACTAAAGATGTTTTTCAAATTTAATCTATCAATCTATTTTTTAAAATTTTCAAAAATAAAGCTTTTTTAAAATAAATTTTATACATGTTTTTTATTTTAAAATTTCAAAAGTATATTTAAACGAATTTAGCACGAAGTATGACATTCAATTGGACTTTGTGTTTGGGCCGATCCGAACCCACAGCGTCTTAATCCATATGATATTCAATGATTCCTTCCAATATTGTAAAAGAAAATGAATAAATAGATCACATAAGGTCGCGTGATTGCGTATCCAATGAGAGGACATCGAAGAGTTGACTTTCTGTGTCAACACACAAACCGGCTTTGAATCCAAAAAAACGCAACCAATCAGAACGCAAGAATTATTTTATTACTATTTTATAAATGTTGGACTTTCTTGGAGATTTCTACTTTTATAAAATGTTAGTAAACGCAAATTCGACGTTACCAAATATTCCTTCTTAAACGTAAAATATGTGCTTTTTGTACATATAAATAATTTATCCTCTCTTAAAATAAAACTTATTGAAAATTTGAATATGAGATTAAAATCATCCTAATTATGAGATAACAAGTCGGCTTAAGTCGGGTTAAGAGAGTCTAATCAAAACTTGATCAAGTATGAGTCACATAGTTCGAATATGGTCAAGTAAAAAATTAATGTCATTTTGATATAACTGATCGGAGTGATGCAATGTAATTTTAAAATTTTATATTTACAAATTAATATAATATTGTTGTAATTAATTTCACCGATATCATTTTAAGGACATTCAAATTGAGTTAACAAACTTCAACTCAACTCTTTAAATATGGGCTTAGCTTAAAGTTTAGTCAGCTTAAGTCTAATTTGTTGATTTTGAACTGATCGAACCAAATTTGTCAACTTTTCTAGCGAACAGAAAAATTAATTAAGTTTTTGTATTAAATTAATCATATAACCACTAGTTGGTGATTTTTAGTAATTATTTTTGCCAAATTAAAAATCTATTTTAAAATTTATTATAATATTAATAATCCAAGAGAAGACTTTGAATTTAGTGCAATCACCAAACAATTGCTGGAGTCTGTTGAGGTGGAAACAGGACAAGTATGGGTGATTTTGTGTAACATGATGGGCAAGATTACTAGATTAGTGATCATTGAACTTATTATCTCAAGCTATTGATTTAATATATTCTTATCTAATTCCTCTGACCCTATGCATTGTTCCGTGTAACTTAGCTCCTTCTCTAATGGCACCTTCTGTTGTTACTGTTAGAACTATCAGAAAGTCTTCAGGACATTTCTTGTTGATGCTATGCCTGCAAATCATTGCAACCACCGCATTCCCATTTGTATGTATCTTCCAAATCTTCCATTTTTAACTCTTAATCGTTGAATGAATATAGATTACTCTTGTAACGCCATTTATTTTCACTTCTGATACAGTTCCCACTTCCGTCAGACAACTGGATCAACCATGGTAAGGACATTTACAATAGAAGATATGCTGAAAAAGAATGGAAGATCAGTCCCAGAACAGTTTCCAATCTCCGCCTGAAGTGGGAATTCGTGGCAGGAAAAGATATAACAGCAACACCGGCCATTTTCGATGGAGTCGTTTATTTTCCAAGCTGGAACGGGTATTTATATGCTGTTCGTGTCTATGATGGATCTGTAGTCTGGGAAAAGAATCTGCAGAACTTGACAGGCATTCCTCCAAGGACTTTTATTCTGAACGTGAACTCAACGGTGTCGAGAGCAACTCCGACGATTGTCGGTGACTTGCTTATCACCGGATTGTATGGACCTGCCGTTGTTTTTGCCGTTAAACGATCGACCGGAGAGCTTGTCTGGCAAACTGAGATAGATAGCCATCCCAGGGGATTAGTTACCATGTCTGGAACCCATTACAAGGGGTTAGTCTTCATTCCTATCTTGACTTTAGTCTGAAATTCTATCAAATCAAATTTTATTTGTCGACTTCAATTCCGATATGAACTTTATAGAAAAACAATTATTGATTATAGTTTCCAACAGGGCTTACTACATTGGCACATCTTCACTAGAAGAAGGCGTAAGCATTGACCAATGCTGCATCTTCCGGGGAAGTTTCTTGAAATTGGATGTCAGAACAGGAAAAATCTTGTGGAGGAAATATATGTTGCCTGACAATTCCGGAAAACGGGGAGGGTATGCAGGAGCAGCTGTGTGGGGAAGCAGCCCATCGATTGATGCTACAAGAAACCATGTCTACATCGCCACAGGGAATCTGTACTCAGCTCCTCCTCGAATCCTCCAATGCCAGGAAAAGCAGAACAATCAGACAACACCTTCAGGTCCTGACGAGTGTATTGAGCCTGAAAACCACTCAAACTCTATCCTAGCTCTTGATCTAGACTCTGGAGACATCAAGTGGTACAGGCAGCTAGGAGGTTACGATGTGTGGTTCTTGGCCTGCAGCAATCCTTCAACTCCAGGCTGCCCACCTGGTCCCAATCCTGACGGCGATTTTTCTGAAGCACCCATGATTCTGAACCTATGTGTCAATGGAAATTATCAGGACACTGTCGTTGCTGTTCAGAAAAGTGGATTTGCTTGGAGTCTGCATCGTGATAATGGCACTCTTGTCTGGTCAACAGTAAGTTTACCTGAGCTTTTATATACTCTTTAACTAGAATTTGAGTCTGACACAAAATGATCAAACCTGGAATTTATGTTATAGAGCGCTGGACCTGGAGGGCTAGGAGGTGGAGGTTATTGGGGAGCAGCAACAGACAACAAGGTGGTCTATACCAACATTGCCAATTCTGGATTCAAGAATTTTACACTCAGACCTTCGACAAGGAACCCATCAGCTGGTGGGTGGGTAACCATGGATGCTCAAACAGGTGGCATCCTATGGTCAACAGCTAATCCAACTAACGCTACAGCTGGTGGACCTGTCACACTTGCCAATGGAGTCCTTTTTGGTGGTACAACCTACAAGACAGAGCCGATATATGCATTAGATGCAGAAATTGGAGCAATCCTGTGGTCCCATGATACTGGAGCTACCATTTTTGGTGGAGCATCGGTGAGTGATGGATGTATCTTCATTGGCAGTGGATACAAGACTGGTATTGGTTTTATAATTCCAGATTACATCGCTGGAACATCACTCTTTGCTTTCTGTATCAAGTAAACCTACAGATGATGAGGAAGAATGCATATGAACCTATCGCTTTTGCGTCTTCAATCTCAACCAGATTCAGATGTAATAAACATGTAGGTTTGTTTCATCTGTAAATGGCATTTGTCTGACCTGTTCTAACTTTCAATAAACTAAAATAATTTCACTTTGATCAAACATGCAAAAATCTATCAAACCGTGCAACATTAAAAATTCCCAATGTTTCTGACACAGTTATTTGTGGAGATAGGGTTGACAATATAGTTTGTCCTTACCCAACCCAAACGTAACAAATCAAGTTTGGTTTAGTTAAGTTTTTTATTAACAATTCTTATTGGTTCAAAAATTATTACAAATTAATCAGACTTAGATCAAAGTCAATGAAATAAGTTAAATTTAGTCATAATCGAACTTCAGTTCTAGGTCAACTATTCCTACCCATTGCAAATCCTACGTGGAATAGAGTTGGGAATTGAACTTGTCCAAAATTGAGTAGGAAAAGATGAGTTTTCTTATTAGTGTTTAGGCATTATATATCATCAAGAAGCAAACACTACATAAATCTAAACAAAGTCAAGTATATCACACGTCACGTTTTAGAATATTGATTTTCAGGTTATTACCATCCTAATCTGTTATGATGCTTGTACGTAAATCAAATCCAAACTCTAATTTGGTTATTGCTCCAACCCTCCATCAAACCCCCATCATCTACTCACATGTAAATATCGCACATTAAGCAAAGAAGTTGTAAATATCAGAGGGATTTAAGAAAAAAGTTCAATAGTAAAAACCAAGACATAATCAGTTTAACAAAATTGAACTGAAGATTAACAGCCCTTCAATTTGGAGTGAAGGATTATTCTCAAGTCTGGATTATAATCACTGTTGGTTGGGATTGAAGCCTGTGTCACAATTGTCAGAACTTTCTGAGAAACAAGTACTTACCTCTCACAGGGATGATCAAAACTACTTAGCCTTATCAGGGATGTTCAATAACATTGTCTCACAAGTGCTATTCGAAGAAATCCTTGTTTCTTCTGGGTAGCTTTCAACAACAGGATAAAGGTTTTTGACTGTAAGCAGCAAAAACAATATTGGCTTTACTGTTAGTGAAGGATACGATGTAAAAGTAAAACTGGAAATGAGTAGTAATAACTAGAAGTGACTGTTAATTTGAAATGGTTGTTTAATTGAAAGTAGTAAACAAATTTGTAAGGTACAAGTTAAAAGTATTTCTATGTGCCCATCACGATAAGAACTGAAAACCATGACTAATAGTTTTGAGTTAAACCAACCATGTTAGGCCACAAAATGGTTACTGATTAGAGGTCATGAGAACTCTGACATTGTGCAATGCTCTTTGGCAAGGCTCTTTTGCAAGTTAACGAACCTTGCCAAAAAGACTTCCAAGTTACTTACATGGTGGTTTGCGAGAAATTCACATAGAATTTGAATGTATTTCATGAAAAAGATGCTAATATCTACTTCACAAACGTTAGCTTTATATGAAATTTGAAATTGCAAGGAGTTAAAGTCTAGTGAGCCTTTTTGAGTAAATGAGATGAAGGAAAAAGAAGTTAAATAATTTGCAACCAAAAGAAACGTGGGTTTTAATATGTTAATTTTTCAACAAATACTGCTAGAAAATCTCCACAGAAGAATAAAAAGAATGAGGACAAGAACACACAGACTACAAATAATTCTTGTATTAAATCATCATGGTGAATGTAAAATATTACAAAACCAACATTACACACTTCATAAAGACGTGGTAATCAGAAGTCCTTGTACAACAACTGATATTTCGGTATTCGTTCTTGTGGCAAAGGGCAATTTACGATCAGCTTGCCTTTCATGGCTCCTCTAAATATAGCCTGCAATAAAGAGATATTCAACTATCTCAGTCCTAAAATCCATCATCTAAAACCAGTTCATAGGTAAAGGTACAGAGTAACTTGTCTTCTGCGAAAAGGAATGAGATGCAAATACAGCAATAACCAGCTGCAATATGCCATCACTCATAGGACCGCGGTTCTCTCTACTATCTACTAGCCGTACTTATTGCTCAAATTACATCACAATGTGAAGCAAGATCTTTGTATTTCATCTTTTCTGCATCAACATTACCGCGCAGTAAAGCATAGAAATCAGCCTACTAACTAACAGCAGTTCACTATTCCTTGTCAAAATGGCTATGAACATGCAGGAAATTTGTTGTTTTTTTCTCCTTAGCTTCATAAAACCATTTATTAAGTAATTCGATACAGTTTGGATATTCCAAGAACTTTGTGCCAAAGTTTAGTAATTTCTTGACTGCTAATCGGCGACTTCCTTTTAGAAACTAGGATGTGTAGAGGATTAAAATGGGCATATCCATTATGAGTATAGGCTATTGGCAAGGGGTAAACTTCAGTGTGTGATAAATTGAGGGTTATTGAAGAATTCAATCATTAAAAGATTTCTTCAATCTCCACACCTCTTTCTAACTCAATCATCATGTTCCTCGGTGAAGACTTGACAGTTTCATGTGCCAAGTTCTTAACGTGTATGGAAGGCAATTAGAAGTACTAATTCCTCTATCCTTGTTCCTCATTTTTTTAGCATAAGAACTTTTTCAACCCTTTTAAGGATCATAATTAGTAAGTCTATGTACTACCAAAAAGGAAATGTCAACCATAAGAAAATCTAAAATGACTATTGGGAAATGGGCAGTGTCAAGTAGCATGCCACTTCACAAGAGTTCTATATCCAAATTGAGAGCGAACTAACAATCTCCAACTGAACCGTGGACATTAATCAATAATCATACCCATAATTACTGGTTGAAATAAGAAACCAAACCAAGGACAGGTAAATCGACAGTCAATTTCAGCCTCTCACAACAGTAAATGTTGAGTCCCAATTCACGGATTGAATAATTTCATGATTATGGAAAAGGCATTATATATGAAAAAAAAAAACAGGGAAAAAATAAGTAGAAGAAGAGAAAGGAAATACCTCGACGACATCGATGAAGTCTTGTTTGGTGTAAAAGGAACCAACCCATTTGGTGTGATCGGCAGCCCTAAGTAGACAGAAAAATATTCAAAATTGTAAGATAATATTATCTTATCTATGGAAAAGACTAAGCAGAAGAGATATAGAGGAGTACCCAGAATCCATCTTCATATGATGGGCATTGAAGAAGAAGATAGTGGAAGGAAGCAAAGTGATGTCGAAATATTTGAGATAAACTTGAGCGTCCTGGGAGTCCACATCTACTAATGCCACACTGGCAAATCTTGAAACCTCCCGGCATGCCTTCAATAGCTGCCACAAACATATATACATATATGTATAACGACATATATGTATAACGACAACAACAATCCATTCCGTGTATTTACAACAACAACAATCAATCAATCAATTCCAATGTATGTAAGACAACATACGATGTCGTCAAGTTGGAGGCAGAGGGCATCGGAGGAGCGACCAAAGCGGAGGACGAGGACCTTGTCCAGGGTGTCCCTGATGATACAATCAATCTCTTTCTTCTTCGTCAATGTGGGTAATAGACAATCCATCTTCTAACTCCGATTTCCTCCTCAACTTCTGTCTTCTTCTACTGCAGCCGTTGGGCTTTTTCCCTCTTTATCTCTCTCCACTCTCTCTCTTATCCGCTAATCAACCAACCAAATAGCCAACGGCACCGTCCGATCGGACCCTCCAAGATTTCACTGTTCTACAACTATCTCTCCCCTGACCTCGACAAATACAAATATGCCGACGGCCGTACGTAAATATCAGAAAAGAAAACGAATCGGATTGAAAACCAGGCTCGGGTTTTCAAGTTTTATGTCGGATTCAAAGTTCGATCAAAGCTTAAGGTCCTATTTCAAGTCCAGACCTGATTCAACTTAGAAAACTCAAAATAACCCAAACTTTGATTGGATTATAGGCAAGCCTGATCAATTTTTAGAATTTTAAAAATAAAAATAATGTCATTTTTTAAAAATTAAAAAAAAAGGTTTGAGTATAATATAAAAATTCGATCAATTTAAATTAAACTTGATAAATTCAAATCGGATCAAGTTGAATAACCTTTTTCGTACTTACACATACACTGCTTTTAATTACTGTTTTCAATATGCAGAGACGGAACGAGACGAAAATTTGGAAACGAAACATAACAAAAATTGGAGATAGTGAGGTGTTTAGTTATGATGGACAGAACAAAAAAACTATCTCTGTCTCGAAGACAGAAAGGTACTTGGTTGCAGTGGATAAAATATAAAAATAATATCAATGATAAAAATGTCCCTGCAGTATAACATGATTAGAAATATATAATTCATTGATTATTTTAAAACGAATGATTTGTATTAGTAAAAAAGTTAAATAATAATAATAATAACAATAACAATAAGAAATTAATTTCGTATAATAATAATAAGTTTAAAATTTATTATTATAATAATAATAAGAAGAAGAATGAAGAAGAAGAAATTTAAAATTGATGATGATGATGATGATGATGATGATGATGATGATGATGATGATGATAAGTTTAATAATATAATTAAAAATAAAAAAATATTTATGTAAAGGGAGGGGTATTTCTGACATTTCTT
>JANJEY010000001.1:47055231-47076177 GCA_024703695.1 Erythroxylum cataractarum | reverse complement strand
TTACTTATAATTAATTGATTCTGGAAGTTGACAACAACGCTTGGACAGCAAAGAGTAGCTGTTCTCCGAAATTTCCAAAATTAGGTGAAAATTAAAAAAAGGGTAGTTTGGGAAAATAACACGAAAAGTATAGTTGGGAATAAATACAGAAACGGGCGAGCCTCGCAACTCGCATGTTACATGTCGATCTTTCTCCCTTCATGGATACGCTTTAATTAAGTTTTTATTTATTGTTTAATACGCCGTTTTAAAAGGAAATTCAATGACTTTTTTAGAACATTAGTTTTTAGTTTTTATTGTGATTAAGACTCACATTTTTTGATTTTTTTTTGTTTGTTTTTGGTTTGGTTTTTTAAGCTTCGTATATAATCTCATGGTGGAGCTACTACTCTATGTCACCTACTCTCTAGTTTCCTTTCCACTCTCAAAGTTCGTATCTTTCTTTGAGCTGGAGAAGAAAGGTCGTGTTTTTGTTTCTGGGATTTTGATGGAGATATACAAGTGTAAGTTTTGTATGAAGAGGTTCTCTAATGGAAGAGCTTTGGGTGGTCATATGAGGTCTCACTTCATGAATCTTCATGTTCCTAAAAAGCCGGAGCAAGAACAAGAACAGGGTATTCAACTCAGTGAAGATGGAGGATCAGCTTTATCGTTTTCATCTTCTGAAGACGAAGAAGAAGCTGAAACAGGGTTAGGAGGAGGAGGAGGAGGAGAAGAAGAAGAAGAAGAAGAGAAAGGTGTCTATTATGGGTTGAGGGAGAACCCAAAGAGGAGTGTTCGTTTGGTAGATCCTGAGTTTTCTTTGGCGGTTGATGCTGAGTCTGTTGTTTTTCAAGACAAAGAAAGCGAGACCGAGTCACCAAAGAACCCAACTCGGAGACGATCTAAACGTACCCGCAGATTGCTGGAGCATCAATACAATGGGAACGGCGTCAGAAAGAAGCTTAATTATGATAAAGTGAGTAAGATCGAGTCATGGGCTGAGCCTGAACCGCTGAGTTCAATCTCTGACACGACCGCCGAGGAAGATGTTGCCTTTTCTCTAATGATGCTGTCGAGGGACAAATGGGAGAGCAGAGAACAACTTAACAAGCAAAGATTGGATGTGGAAGTGGAAGAACCTGAGAAGTACTCCATGGACGAAACAGATGAATCAGAGGAGTTCAAATCTTGCAAGAACAGATCAAGAGAGAAGTACAAGTGTGAAACGTGCAAGAAAGTGTTCAAATCTTATCAAGCTTTGGGTGGACACAGAGCAAGTCACAAGAAAGTTAAAGTCTTTACACCAGCAGCTAGAGAACCAGAGTTCAAGCCAGAAAATGCAGGTACTTCAGGTTCTGTAGTTGCAGAGAAGAAACTCCATGAATGTCCTTATTGTTTTAGAGTGTTCCCTTCTGGGCAAGCGTTAGGTGGGCACAAGAGATCTCACGTAACCGGTATACAAACAACTCCTGTTACAATTTCCACGAAGTTCGGGGACAATTTGAGTTTGATAGATCTTAATCTTCCAGCTCCAATTGATGACGATGATGTTAGCCAAATCGAGCTCTCTGCTGTTTCTGATGCGGAATTTGTGAACCCCATTAGGAGGTGAGTGCTTCTTAGTATCCATCCACAAGAAATGGTTCGATTCAAAAGGAAAGAACATCTTTCTCCCTACTTCTGTGGTTCTTCGGTTTTATATTTACTGATGATTAGGCCATTTCTTCTTGAAACTCTAACTCTGTAATTCATTGCTTACCAATCCACTCTTTACTCTTTTTCTTTCTGTAACAAAAGAACTGGAAATTAGTTCATCCATGAATGAAGCAACCTGGGCATTTTCTTTGACAGAACGCTTTGTTTTCACATACATATCACAGTTAAAATTTCTGGGTTTTCATTAAAATTTTAAAAATTCAACTCTTTTTCGGTGAAACTCCTTTAGATGATGAACTGCCAAACCACTCTTCACCTTGTTAATGGCGGTCCCAGCTGTTTCTGTTAACTCCTTGTTTGACCAACAAATTGTTCTCTATTTTAAAGGGTCATTCTCAAAGATGGTTTCTGATAAAAAACTGCATATTTAGTTTTATTATCACAAAAGTAACTCCCACACCTGTCATGACTGGCATTGTACAGTCATATGACGGAGAAGCCAACTTCTTTCTTATATGCAACTCCTCTGTATCACATCTGGAATGAGACACAGAACCAATACCTTTGTAACTTAAAATAGCCATGAAACTGCACCTGAAGTACATTAATTGTTTATCTTTTCTCATTTGTTGGAACCCTCAAAAGCTGATTGAAATAACAATAAAAAATACAGTGTTAGATACCCTTCTTTCCTTTTACTGAGAGAATAGGATGTTCGGTTTGGCGTGACATAAGTAGCCAGACTTGGTCAGGTTCAGAAGGCAAATACATAGAAACATCATAAGTAAGTAACCATACATGTGCACTTAGCACCAATCCAATCAAGCTTATGGTTAATTCGTCTTGTAATTTATCAATATGACTTAACTCGCCTGTTATTTCTCTTTATATAAAAAAAGATACCTAAATTGAATTAGTCATATGATTTTGAACCTTTGATTAATCAAGTAATTTACTCGAAACACGCAATTTACAAGTTATTATAAGTACAAAATGATCATTTAGAAACAATCTCTCCACTAGTTAAGGAGAAAGTTGCATATTACTGAACTTTTTCAGATCTCACCAGTCGAAATATTATTGGGTGTTGTTGTTTATATGTATGAGAAGATATTTAAAAAAACATTGTCCTAATTTATCAAATTGATGAGCTCATGATATGGATTTGCTTAGAGCATAATTGGTGAAAGTTGCCCTAATTGGCCTCAAATGGCTCTAAAGTCTACAACCAACTTGCCTTTGAATGGCTGCTTATAATCTGAGAGGAAGGCAACAAAATAATGGTCAGGAATCTATGTCAAAAGGCAAAGCATTTACATTGGTTTCTGTTTGCTTTGGGAATGAGCATTTCCCAACAAATAAAAGAATCATACAATAGTTTACCAAAACAAGAAAAGGTAAATCATATATTATATACATCAATCTTACCCATTATATCTTAATTAAGATTAATACACACAACTTAAATAGGATACTTTCCTTAAAAGAACAAAAAATAAAATATATGGTCCTAAAAGCTTTATATATATATATATATATATATGTTCAAGTCGCATTTTTAGGAGATCAAATCCTCTATTTCCGATCCATTAATGAATGGATGGGATGGAAAGGGCACAGGGTAGCACTGGAAAACAGGAACAGCGGCCCATGCCCCATTTCTAGAGGTTAATATGCTTTTGGTTATGGTCATGGTTACACTTCCCATACTAAAAAAAATATTACATTTCTTATAATCAGATATAGTTAAATATCTATCGACAAATAATAAAATGCCCTTAATCTAGAGTCTATATACCAATTGTTAAAAAATTAAACTGGTTCGATCGGTTTAATAGTGACAAATTTTGAACCGTTCTCGATTTAGTTTTAAATTCTTCAGTTCGATTTAGTTTAATGGTTTTTATAAACCAGTTATTTTTTGTTTAACGAGTAAGGACAAAATTTTCAACTATTTTTTAAAATTTTCAATTTTATTTAATATTTGATAAAATTTATAATAGTCTAATTTTAATTACTTTTTTTAAATATTAAATATCTTATCTTATTAATTTAATTTGGTTCGATTTCTAAAATGTTGACATATACTGTTGTTATTTTCAATTGATTCTTTAACTTATAGCCATTCATATTCTCTTTCTAGCCTTTTTTTTTTTTGTGAAATATAGAATATTAGAGCTTAAATCTGTCAAGTGGGACTTTGAGCTTTCCAATCAGAAAGACTGGTCTTGATTCCTTGCCCAATTAAGAGGACCAGTCCTCTTCAACAGCAACTTTCCACTTCAACTTTAACTATTTCATTTCATAAGCTGACCCAATCAACCAATTACATCAAAGAGCCTCACGAGAAAAAAGTCAAATCTTCTTGAGTTTGATCAAATGTCATATTAACTCCTCATTTTTTAAAGCTATCAAATGTTGTGTGGGTTGAATGTGTTGGACAAATTTGACATTTCTTATAAAATTGAACAACATTTAATTATATATTTTTTATTTTTTAATAACTTATCGGTAAAGTTACGTAATTGATCCAGATGAAGATAATAAAATGATCTAATTAATTATCTAAATTAATGATTCAAAATTCAGAAAAAAAAAAGAATCTCGATTAATATAGACCAGACTCATATCAACCTTGTGATGGAGAAGTTCAATATAGATATTATATATAAATATTAAAGTATCTTACTCATATTATTTATAAATATAAGATTTTTTTGACCTATTAAGAGAGTTTAAGTTTTGTGAAAAAGACAGAAAAACTTTACCGCATCTCGGTGAGTAGTTCCCGTGAATGTGACGGTAGATTCAAGTTCGTTTCGATTTCGAAAAGTTCGTTTGAAGTTATGAAACTTGAAATTAAGTCTTTTTATATTTCTTCATTTATTACCTTTCTAAGTTCGATACGAGATACGTAATTAAGATTCCGTTACGTATTACATAATAATTTTAAAAAATTAAAAAAATGTGATAATTTATTAAATTTGAGTTATAAGATTTATCTGGTGAGGACTGTGGACTTGGAAAAAATGAGACCCACTTTAATTTGCCGGTTCGTGGACTTAGAAAAGCTGAAAGGATACAAAATATGATATTTTTTCCAATCTTCCTTTATTGCTTCAAAGTTTCTAACAAGACACCATTACCATCGTTGAAACGTGCTTTGTCCTCCAAACTTGCTGCCTTAGACATTAATTGCCTAGAAATGGTCAACTATGTTCTATATGAGTTAGTGGTGCTAAGCATGACGCATTAATAATATTTTGTGATTTGTGACTTAATCTAAAATTAATAAATTAAATTTAAATTTAACAAAGTTTAGGTTAAATTGAAATCTGAAATCACCTATTCGATTTAAACAAACTGATATTGAATTTAATCCCAACTTAATTTGAATTTTGAGTACTTAAATCATATCAAATTCATGGAAAGAATAGGTTATATTACAGTTATGATAATTAAATGCTTGTTTGGACAGGCTTTTGAAAGATCAGTAAATACTTTTTTTCACAGGAAAAGTTTATTTTTTTAATAAGTGTTTGATTGTAAAATAAAAAGCGCTTCTTTAACAGATATAATTTTTTTGACAATCAAAACACAACTTTTTAAGAAACTCAAATTTAGATTTTCTAAAAAAAAACTCTCAAATAGCCTTTTCGGGAAGTTTTTTAGATCAATTAATGAGTTTATTTTTAGTCCTTTTTGTTTTTATGTTTTACACATAATTCCTACAATATTCACAAACTCATCTTTACATTTATCATGCAAACTCATTTTCTCTAATTTATTGCAAATATTCTTGTATTATAATATGGGAGGGGAACATACTATAAATCTTCTAATATTATAATAAAATGCATAGTTTATTATGTATTTAACTATTTACTCAACTTAGAATATTTATTTTAGAATTTATATAATATTATTTGACTTTTATATATTTTAATATTTATTTTCGATATTATTTTTACTTATGTTATAATCCATATAAAAAATTTAGTTAGCTATATTTTTATTTATGTTTTATATAGTTTTAAATTATATAATAATTAATATATTGTGCTTTGTATATTGTTTAATATACTTTAAATAATATTTATATACATAAATAATTTTTATTATAAAATAAAATATAGTTAAAATTAAAAGTATTTTTTATTTTTATATTGTCAAACAGTCTATTGTATGAAACTCTTTCAAAAAAGCTCATTTTTATATGATAACCAAACAGTTAATTGACTTCTTAGAAAAATTCTTCTATGAAAAGATCTAAAAAAAAATTTTACTAACAAAAATTCTAATTATAAAAGCCTAACCAGACTTAGCTTTAGCAATGAAAGCGGGGGTTACGAAACCAGAATTGGTTAAACAAAGAAAAAGCATATGATTGGTGTAATTTACAATTTGAGGATAATGAATTCTCTGTTTAGTCAAATGCCTATTGCTAGCCATAAACTATGTAAAACTATAAATATTAGAGACGAAAACATAAAAGTTGGAAAAAAAAAAAACAGTGGCAGATAGAAAAGAAAAGAGACCTGATCATAATTAATCAACCGTAACAGTAGATTAGAATCTTTCAACTTCTAATAAATGATTATTTATGTTAATAAAAATGAAACACACAAAAATTAACGAAGTCAATCAACAAAAAATTGCATGATTTAATTAATGAACAAATTATAATTTTCTATATTAATAATTTTCCTCATAATATCATATTAAGTAGTTGTATCTAAATGAGAAATTACTAGCCTCAGTCCCAAATTTTTAGGTCACTTGATAAAGTTGCTTTACGGTAACTTCTAACATTTTTCTACTTGTTTTTGGAGAAGGACACTCTTGCATAATTATTACAATAAATTTTTAGCAACTTAATAATGATGTCGATAATACCAAATCTTGAAATAAAGTTCCACAATTATAATACATGTATTGTGACTTCGAAACATGCAACAAACTCTACATCCGTAGTAGATGAGGAAGAGATAGATTGTTTAACACTTTTCTAGTAACATTTTGGACTTAGATTAATTTATCATAATTCTTAAATTTAGAAAATTACTAACTTTATGATCAAATTTGAATATAACATGAGCTTTAGAACATTGATTTTTGTCACGTCAAAAGATAAATGAACAAGATAGCCCATGCTATAGTTAAGGAGGTTTTGTTCCAGTTTGATTTTATGAATTAGAAAACGAATTTTCCTCAATTTGTAACTACTATTGCTTGTTCTGAGTTTACTTTACCTAATTTAATTCAGCCAGGTTTTTTTCGTCAATCTTTTAGATCTAAGTCGGGTGTATTGGGAGAGTCTGTTAACTCAGGTTAAATTGGTCCAGTATTAACTGTATTAGATGCCTACAAAATCAATTGATCCAAGCAAAAGAGTCTAAAGCTCTAGTCCGAGTTTTACTGGTTTACCAATTGCTCGATGGGCCTGGCCCTAGAAGTTGTAAAACTTCCAACAACACGCACCGTTTTACCGAACACCGCCACAAAGTTTCGCGCCAGTCTCAATGGAGGGGATGTTACACCGCAATCACCTAATATATACCCCTTTACTGTTTATTATTTACCTCTCTGGCGCACACACTCTCTCTCTAAAGTTTCCTTCTTTTGCTCTCCATTTCTGGTTCCCTCGTGCTCGATCCGATGACCGACGGTCACCTCTTTAACAACATCTCCCTCGGGGGCCGTGGAGGCACTGTAAGCTCCGAATTTCAGGGCCCTATCTTTTGAGTCCCTGTTTTTGTTGTTTATTTCAACTGGATTTTCGTGGTTTTCTGTCTGTTTTTCGCTTATGCTTTTTGTGCGATTTTGAAACCCTGGGTTGTTCGAATCCCTAACTTCAGTTGCACCATGGATATGAGTGTGTTTTTTGTTTCGTTGTTTGGTTGGGAATGGACGGTGAAACGGTGAATGGTTTGTGAATTTGCTTTTGTGTGTTATGGTTTGCGCGTTTTGAAAACCCTAATCAGTTCCAAAGCTTTTCTTTGGTCTTTTGTAGTTGTGTATTGGGTGTGTTAATTGTTTTGGAGTGAGAAGTTGTGTATTGTGTAATTGAAGATTTATTAGTGTTTGTACAAGTTTGGGGGAGAAAAATTAGTTGCATATGAGATTGTTGCTTCCCTTGTTTTTGTAAAGTTTAAAGTTTAAACCTTAGTTAAATGTTATCTTTTTCATTTTTACTTTAGAATTTTATTGAATATTCTCAACATAAAGATTAAAAATTGAGTTTCATAATGCTTTCGTTAAAATGCAGAATCCTGGACAACTTAAGATATATTCAGGTGGGATATTATGGAAGAAACAGGGAGGCGGTAAAGCAGTGGAAGTTGATAAAGCTGACATTATTGGGGTAACGTGGATGAAGGTCCCAAGGACAAACCAGCTTGGTGTTAGGGTCAAAGATGGGCTTTACTACAAGTTCACAGGATTTCGTGACCAGGTCTCTGTCTCTCTCTCTCTCTCTCTCTCATATTCATACACACACACACACATACATTTACATGTTTATATTAGACTTGGTGTAATTGTTTTCTCATTGTCCAAGAGATTTAGTTTTAATGTTACTTTACTCAGCAGCATGAGAATAGGGACCCGCTTTTATTGCCATCGTCTGAAAAAAGTTAATTTTGAGCTTTTCTTAGCTGATTAAGTTCGGTTCTTCTTGTGTACTGTCACGAACATCTTTTTTTTTATTGTTTATCCGCTTGGATTTTGTTCTAATAAAGTTTTTTTTAGTGAAGTTAAATGAAGAATTTATCGCAGGTTGTTGCAGTTTTGGGTTTATCTTTTGGTGAAGCTAGATCTTCTTGTAATATTTTCTGGAATGTTTCTCTGATTCTTCCCTTTTATTTGTGATCTTGTAGGATGTCCCTAGCTTGAGCAATTTCTTCCAGAGCAATTGTGGGATAACACCAGAAGAGAAGCAGCTTTCTGTCAGTGGACGTAATTGGGGGGAGATTGATTTAAATGGTTGATGCTATTTCTAGTCTGTTTAGTTTCTGGTGCTTTGCCGTATACTAATTTTCTTTTGCTTTTTAGTTTTCTATAACTATTTTAAGACTTTTGATGGTTTTTGACTTCTGTCTTCCCTATACATTTTCTTTCTTGATTAACTTGTGTTGTTATTCATTTTCTTATACTTGGTTCCTGTTGATGCTTGTAGGAAATATGCTCACTTTTTTGGCTGGTCAAAAGCAAGCATTTGAGCTGTCTTTAGCAGACGTGTCACAGACTCAGATGCAAGGGAAAAATGATGTCATCTTAGAGTTCCATGTGGATGATACAACTGGAGCTAATGAGGTCTGATCAATAGACACAGTTGCCATCTTTTCTGAACAATTTAAGCACACGACCAGAAGAGCTTAGCATTGATCTCAAGATCCTTGCATATCTCTTGTCAAATCCTTGCCTTAGTCATTTAGGAAATTATATGTAGTAGTGGATGAATTTTATTTTGGATTGCTTACTAATTCCTATTCACTTCTTCTTTCAATGCTTTGTTATACTTCTAGAAAGATTCCCTGATGGAGATAAGTTTTCACATACCAAATAGTAACACACAATTTGTTGGTGATGAAAATCGTCCTCCAGCTCAGGTGAGTTTGATCTTTTTCCATTCATATAGTTGTGAATGAGTTGTTTGTGTCCACTAATTTGTTAAAAATTTGTGTTTTAGGTTTTCCGCGACAAAATTATGTCAATGGCTGATGTTGGCGCTGGTGGTGAAGAAGCTGTTGTTACTTTCGAGGGTATTGCAGTCCTCACTCCAAGGTAGAAACTCTGACTTCCTCTAGGGACTAGGTCTTAGATACATCATATCCTTTCCTTTTCTTTTAAGTCACGTGCAGAAGTATGATTCTTCCTTATATCTCTTCTTGTTGATTTATTTTATTGTTGACATATTGCTGCTAATTTGAAGTAAAATGTTAACTGACTTGACTTTTGTGCTCAATGTAGGGGTCGGTATAGTGTTGAACTTCATCTGTCATTCTTGCGGCTCCAAGGACAGGCCAATGATTTCAAAATCCAGTATAGTAGTGTTGTTCGACTCTTTCTTCTTCCGAAGGTTCTGTTCGTCACTTTACTTATTTCTAATTTTTCATTTTGTTATGCTCTTCAAACACATTTTGCCTTTCTAAATTTTGAGTTGTCCTATCACTGCATCTAATTACTGCCTTAGGGAAGTTGTTTTGTTCAGGTACATATTGATGGGATCTGACTTGATCTTTTTTCCTTTTCCTTTTGGTTGTGTGAAACAGTCTAACCAGCCTCACACCTTTGTTGTTGTTACTCTTGATCCGCCTATCCGTAAGGGCCAGACATTGTACCCCCATATTGTGATGCAGGTATTGTTGTTTTTGTTGCATGGTTGATATTTTCTTTCCCTTTTGTTTCTGCATCATAATTTCTATGCTCTTTTGCACCCATGTAATTGTTTCCCTTTTGCTCTTCTAGTTTGATACCGACAATGTTGTTCAGAGCAGTCTCACAATGAGTGAAGATCTTTTGAACACAAAATATAAGGACAAGTTGGAGCCAGCTTATAAGGTATGTTTTATGTTGCGATATATTTTTTTTTTTTTCACGACACTAAGCACTGGGTTTATCTGAATCTGGAGATGGTTGGCCAGCAAGTTTGTCTATGTATAAATATAGATGTTTTTCTCATTGTTAATTGCTAGGTGTTGTTTTGACAGGGACTGATTCATGAAGTTTTCACCACAATCTTGCGGGGGTTGTCTGGTGCTAAAGTTACTAAACCAGGAAAATTCCGTAGCTGTCAAGATGGTTATGCTGTGAAGTCATCATTGAAAGCAGAAGATGGCCTCCTATATCCACTTGAAAAGAGCTTCTTCTTTTTGCCTAAACCCCCTACCCTTATTCTTCACGAGGAGGTAATTATCTTTCCTTTAGCATACATCATAGTTTATTGTTTCTTGCCCTCAGAATCATATAATTGATCTTCATCAGTTCTTTTTGCACAACAAATAACAAGGAAAATAATCTACTATTATGCACAAAAATTGGGAATTGACCTTGGAGTTGGAGGAATAAGGGCCTTAGCTCACAGTGTCGTTTTTGTTCTTTTACTCGAGTAATTAGATCTGTTATGAATGTGCAGATGGCACCCTTGCGTTGACCATGGCACTTAGACTGTTACTGTTGCTCAACAAATATAATGAAACAAACTCTGAAATGAAATGACAAATTTCCAAATTTCCTCAAACTATCAAATGAAATAACAAATTTCCAAATTTCCCCAATCTCTCTCCTCCTTCTTCTTCTTCTTATTCACTTACAATACAATTCTGTAACATATACCCAAGATTTACACGTAACAATTGTCACACAGCTAATGTTCTATTGGAAGGTATAGTGCTTCAGTGTAAGTTCTTGATATTATAGATTCTGAATTGTGACTTTTGGACCTTCATTGTGTCATACCAGATTGATTATGTGGAATTTGAGAGGCATGCAGCGGGTGGCTCAAATATGCATTACTTTGATCTTCTCATAAGGCTTAAAACTGAGCAAGAACATTTGTTTCGTAACATCCAGAGAAATGAGTATCATAATCTTTTTGACTTCATCAGGTTAGTGAGTTTCCTATTTATGTGCAGTCATTACTTTTTTGGTATTCTTATCTTCATAATTTGTTTATCCATGCAGTGGGAAGGGTTTGAGAATCATGAACCTAGGAGAAATGCAAACTGCAAATGGAGTTGCTGCTGTTTTACAGAATGATGATGATGATGCTGTTGACCCACATCTTGAGCGCATCAGGAACGAAGCTGGTGATGAGAGTGATGAAGAGGTAAACTCCTTAGTTTTGTATGAGTTGACAATAGCCTCTGAGAAATCAGGAAATTATTATTAGTTACTGAAATTTAAGTCAAATCTGAAAACATGTGATCCATTGTCAGCAAGTTGCTGTGGAAAATATCTCACTTCTCTTTCTTATGTGATTAAGCATGACGGCATTTGCAGGATGAAGATTTCGTTGCTGACAAGGATGACGAAGGATCTCCAACTGATGATTCTGGGGAGGAGGACTCGGATGCTAGTGAAATTGGAGGGGAGAAAGAGGCAAGCATTTAATTTAATGTTACCTTGAAATTCATCCAAATGTTTTTGTTTTATGGTTGTTTGTCATATCAAATGGTGGCTTATTCCAGAAGCCGGTAAAGAAGGAACTTAAGCGGGAGTCATCTTTGAAGTCAATGCCGAAAAAGAAGTCCAGAGATGGAGGGGAAGAAGGCAGCTCAAAGAACAAAAAGCCAAAAAAGAAGAAGGATCCAAATGCGCCAAAGAAGGCAATGAGTGGTTACTTGTTCTTCTCACAAATGGAGAGAGAGGTAGGTTGATGCATTTACAAAATCTTGGGGAGGAATAAGCGACCTCATTTCTCCAGCTTTTATATGCTCACTAAATGTGGTGTTTACTGCTAACAGAATGTCAAAAAGAGTAATCCCGGAATTGCTTTCGGGGACATAACACGAGCGATTGGAGATAAGTGGAAAAACATGTCAGGTATGCTTTCATTAGCTTAGTTTCTTTTCCTCCTGTTGAATTGTGTATTTATCATCCGACACATAAATCACCTTAAGTAGAGTGTAATACTCATTTTGCTTTGTTCACTCAAAATGCAGCTGAGGAGAAAGAACCCTATGAAGCCAAGGCTAGAGCAGATAAAAAGCGTTATAAAGAAGAAGTGAGTGGCTACAAGAACCCACAACCAATGAATATAGACTCAGGAAATGATTCTGATAGTTCCTAGGTTAACACAGGCATTGATATTACTATTATGTGTAGGATGTGTGTGTCAGCTCTAGGTTTTAATCTACTTGAGAGCATTACTATTCCTTCTGACTTGAGTTTTGAATCATATATTAGTTAATTTATCATTAGAAGTTAATTACACAATCTTATCTCTTATTTTATTTTTAAATTTAATGGAAAATTATTGTTTTCAACTCTCACTTTTTTAGAGGTTTGATTGAGTTTTTTTTATAATAATGTATAATACTAACAAAATCAAAATTAGCATTAAATAATTTAGAAATTATTTTGTTGGTACACAATCACAAACTATAGTAATAGCAACAATATATCCACAAATGACTCGGTAAAAACCAAAAACTAAATACAAATTTTGCTTCTGCAAAACTCTTCTACCGTTTTATCTCCTGTTTCCACTTTCTTCCATTTTCACACGAGCCAAACGCTTGCAAGCCCTTCAGCTCCTCTCATCTATTGTTGTTTCGGCCATGTTCACCACCTCCTACCATCTCTTGTATGTAGCCAAAGCACTTGCAGGTTCTCGTAGCTTTCTCCACACGATGAACCAGTGCTCTCTAACATTTCCTCTTTTCCTTGCAGTTGAGTGCTCCTGCAAATCGTGTTAGCCTCGTAGCATACATACCATGCTTTGCCCTGATCATGAACTTCTTTGCTGGTTTCTTCCAGTTAGGATTCCCAGATTGCACAAAAAATGCTCCATTCATCATCACATCGTCCTCTGACCTCCATGTCCATGTCTTCCATTCAGCTTCTGATGCATAGTCTCTCTTAGTCACCTATATAAATTTTACACAAATCACCATCAAACCTCTGTTGGTTATTAATGTTTAAACATGAAAATGATCAAAAGTTTATGCTTAATCACCTGTTTCAGCTCAAGTTCAGGAGGTGCAATAAACCTGTTTCCCTGGCTAATAATGGTTGGATGCCCACTACCTCCAATGGCGTACAGACGCCAATGAGTGTAGTCATTGTTAACCACGTGGAAGAAACCCCATCTGCATCTTGGCATTCTCTGCACAAGTCCCTGACCAAAATGGTTGAATGCAAGTGTGACTTGCAATTTCTCGTCATTTGCGTAGGCATCATGTGCACCCAACAAGATCACCTGCATTAGAAAAAAGTTTAATCGGTCCCGATACAAAAAACTGTTGATAGATATGATATGAGTGGAACTTACATCATTATGATGTGTGAAGTGACAATTGGAGATGGTTATAGCGGTGGATCCCTGAATCGCATCGATGAGTCCGTCTTGGCATCGGGACATGGAAACATGATCGATCCAAACATTGGTAGAACCAAAGATGGAGATTCCATCACCGTCTGCGGCGGTCCTAATGCCAAAGTGATCCGTAGAGTCCCTAATCATGCCACCAGAGGAAGCAACAATGTGGTGTATATGGACGCCATGGATGATCACATTTCGCACGAACTGTATGGTAATGCCAGCACCAAATGCGATGTGAACATTTGCTCCACGACCATCAATGGTCTTGTCGCAGTTAATGAGCAGCTCAGCTTTCAAGTTAATGTTCATCCCACGAGCAAAGATGATCCACAATGGCTCCTTTTGGATCACCGCATGTCGTAGGGTTCCTGGCTTCGGGTTTAGAATATCATTGTCTGAGTTATCCGTCACTATATACAGCCTTCCTTTCAGACCTCCGGTGGTTTTCCGACCGAAACCTAGTGCACATCTAGCTAACCTCTTACGTTGAGTGGCCCAGTTCTTACGACATCTCCAACACCGGTCTATGGGGTTTGTTGCTTCACATGGACCTCTGTACTTTGTCTTCCCTTGTCTGAGACTTCTCCTGGTGCTGTTGTTTGAGTTCTGCATGATATTAAATTCATCACCGTCATCATCTTGGTCCTCGTCACCTGAATCACTGCCCAAATATTGAATGTTAAAACTCATTTAAAATCTTTCCATAAAATTACGTAAGGAAAAGCATGCATGAAGAGAAGGGTCGTGTTGGATTTACTATTTGACACGAAGGTTGAAATCATCTGTAACATTTTCAGGGTCTGGTACGTAGGCCTCCAAGAGATTTTTCCTGGCTTCTTCAGCTCTTTTTTGCCACACCTCATCGAAATGCCCGATGTTTGCCTTCAGGCAAGGAGCTATGGAAGCCATAGATAAGAGAAAGATCAACACAAGCTTAGCCATTTCCATTTCTCACAACCTCCAAAAAAAAAAAAACAATCTTTTTCTTGCCTCTGTTTCCTGGAAAATGATTTTTTCTTCTTGAGCTACAAAATTTTATGAAGGTCCTAAGGGCTGAACTGAACCCTTTTAACTTTTTCTTTTCTTTTCTTGTTTGGTTAAATGTGGTTCAAACCTCACTAGGCCAAGATGGATTGAGCCTATAGCTAGCTAAAGGTACTAACTTTAAGCTTTCCTCATAGTTTCTCTTTGTTTTTTGGATTAAAACGCTAGAACTTAGTGTTATAATAGCTTAAGCTTGACTAAATTTAGAACCAAACTTATGATAGATGGAGGAGAATGAACGTTTAGAAAAATCCAAATTGGCTTTTGTTAGTGTTCATGAATGGTTCACAAATCACAACCTTCCAAGAATGAGTAATTTGTATGGTTCTTTCACTTCTAGTCTTAATTTAGATGCTTTCTATTTTACCAATACCCTTTAAAGAGTCTTGGTTCGCTCTTATGGCCCTGCTTGAAAACATATGACTTGATTTGAAATGGTCAAGAGTCATAATCTGCATCAAAGTCCAAGTAAAGTTGCTTTTGTCTTAAGAGAGTTGGATTGATAATCCTAATGATATTTTTAGGATCAACGTGGGATAAAGAGATTGAACCCTTTTTCTTTAATTATTCTTAAAAATTATATCTATAATTTAATATTAAAAAGTCTTTAAGTTATGAATTATAATAATTATTAGGAATAAAAAGTTAATATATTAAGTTCAATTGATTTAATTTAAATTTAGATTTAAAATTTTGTTCCATATTTAACTGATCATAACAAATTAGTCAGTATAATTGAATTGTCATCGCACCAAAATAGATTTAATCCAGTTTGACCTCAAGCATTTAAGCTCAATCCAATTCGAGTTTGAACTCAAATTTTTTATCAATCCTAATGGTTATTCCTCTCCTGATGTGTCTAGGTTACCTAAACATCACACTATACACACATATACACAATGAACACAATTTAAAACCTGATCAGGACATAATGATTTGAGGGTAAGCTCCTTGATAGTGATATAGTTCATCTAGGTCAAACTTCTTATCCTCATCCTCCTGTGCATGGTATATTTCTGTTTATGTTAGACTTTTCTTTTATCTTGTACATAGCTAGTTAGATAGATTCAAACCAATAGTTTAGTGCTATCTAGATATTCTTGTACTTGTATATATTTGTTTCACTATTGCAATACAATGTGTAGGATTCTTGTCTTTCTGCAATCACACTCCTCAGGTTTAACAGCAATCTAATAGGACTGGACATTTTTTCTTGTATAGAGTCTCAAACTTTACAGGAACATTCAAGTAATATATTTGGCTAACCTTTTCTTTTCAGGGAAAAATCCAATTCTCTTGCTTAGATTTTCCATTGTATCAATTTGTGTATATTAATATTAAGAATGTGTTAGCTTTTATATTTGATCTTATACCCTTTTATGTATAATTATTTATAAGATTGTTAAAAAATTAATGAAAGAATCTTTCTTCTAATAACTTTGACAATGCATATGTTAGCTTAATTCTCTACTTGTTGAATTTGGATTATCTGATATTAAACCACTTTTGTATCGTGAGAATATAAGCGCTACCTTTCTTACTAGAGATTCCAGTCTCTTTATGCTCGTACCAATCATATTGAAATTGATATACATTTTGTTCGTGATTTGGTTGTGAAGAAATTTCTATTCATACCGCATATATCAGCTTCTTACTAACTGCCATTCTCGCAAAACTTTTGGATTCTAATGTTCTTCCAAGCATTAACTTGCTGGGTTGATAACAAAGTATTTTCCTAATCCCTAATGTTGTAATTACATTAAAAAAACTTATCATTGTGCCTAATGATTTTAGTTTGGATATAATCACATATAATTAATCATTTAGTTTGGATACAATCAAATACAAATTGATAAATCTCATCTCAAATTGTGTATAAAGACAGTGTGCATCATAATGCAACTTTAACATAAGAAATCAATATACATTAGTACAGTTCAGTATCAATTTCTCAGCTTTATTCTTCCTTTCAGATAATAAAGCTCTTCTTTTCTGTTCTGATGCGGTCAACTAACTAACTACAAGTAACTTTAACTAAGAAAATGTCTTACAATCTTGTACCACACAAAAGGATGAAGAAGATGGTGGTCCTTTTGTTTTATAGATGTAAGCGTGCAACACGTAAAACATGATGAAGCTGCTTAAAGAGATTTGAATGCTCAGTTTAGGAGGGATTATAAGCCCAGGAAAGTGTAATCTAAGTGTTAAAAAAATGGTACAAAAAGCCAGGAATCCCGATCCCCCCACCTGACTGACTCAGATATAAAGCGTATGAAAGGTGAAAAAGAACTGGCAATTTCTTAAGGAAAAAGAATGGTCTCTGTGAACTTTACTCCACTTTCGTCTGAATTGTTTAATAGCTCCTTAAAGACAAGAGTAAGCTGCATATAAACATACTTCCTGATCTTCCTGATCCTGCAGACCAGAAACTCAATTGAAGATTAAACTAATTTCCTTCATTTATCTCAGCCCTTCAGGCTATAAAATTGATATAAGCTATCTACAGTTGAGCTTGTAAAAAACCTGCAGATGTATCTCAACGCAGGGGTCAAGAGTTAAAAATGGTGATCAGTAAGCAATTTAAGAGTTCATTGACACTGAAAATTTCTTGGTTTCTGCTGAAAACTTCTGATATAATCATAATTTTATTAGGGACTGAAAATTTTCTTGGTTTCAGCTGAAAGACTTATGATAGGATCAAAATTTTATGAGACTATCCTGTTGCAAGCTTCTCAAAGTTAATGAAACGTACTCTTCTTGTCAAAAGTCACCTGGGGAAGATATTCCTTACTGATCTTCAAAAAACATGGAATGGTATAAGCCATTGAATGCTGCACCTGAAGAGGAACTGGCAATTTATGGAAACAAAGATAGGGTGAAGAAAGAGACAAATAGGATTTTCTGGGAAAATTTTTCACAATTGCATAAAGTAAATTCCCAACAACACTTATTCTATCACTTTTGACCATTTTTGGCATAAAAATTCTTCCTTACCACTGTCATAAACTCAGTACGTCAATTACTTCTCTTGCAATGCACTTCTTTATTCCTTCTTCCCCTAGTCCAAAGCTGCAAGAAATCTCATAAGTTAAGAATAGTATGACAGAAAGTGCATACTTAACAGGGTTACATTGGCCTAAAATGAAAAAAAATTCAGTATTAATTTATATGAAATTTTAGTTTAAGAAAAAATATAAAGATAAGGACTTGGTCAAAATGAAGAAACAAACAAAGAAAATGGATCTTCTCATTTCAACTTTTAGACTTTGAGTTTATTAAAATAAAAAATTAAAGCCTATTGGATAGACTTAATAGTCAAGTGTCAGCCTAGCTACTATACTACTAAATAGCTCTTCTTTGGTTAAAGAACTAGAAGACTTAACAAGAAGGAAGATGGAATCTATCTTTAAACTTAGATTACAGAAATGCCCAGATCTTTCAATGCTTTAACTAATGGAAAAAAAGATTCTCATATTGCAAGATGGCCACTTCTGATTGATACTTAACCATCACAGCAGGCAAAAATGACTGTACATCGAAAGTAGATTAGTGTACAATGCAGAAGTATAAGGAACATTGTGGGACAGCATAATACTAGAATTACATTTGTGAAAAAGGCATTTATCATGTTACTTTCCTGACACAAAGATATCAGACCTAAATGGGGTCATTCTGGGAACTAGTTGATGCTGTTTTCTTATGAAGCCTCTGATAAGAACAGATTTGAGTAACTGCAACTCTTTATATATATATATATATATGTATATTATCTGACAAACCAGTCTCTGCAGGAATTTTAAGTTGTGGTGCACATCGCCATCTTCCAATCTTGCTTGCCATGATTTCCTTAGCTGATGTTTACCATGTGGTAGCAGCCACAGTCCCCCTATATGTTGCTATGATGTTGGCCTATATTTCAGTGAAATGGTGCAGGCTTTTCACACCAGATCAATGTGCAGGCATAAACAAGTTTGTTGCCAAGTTTTCAATTCCACTCCTGTCATTCCAAGTCATTTCCGCTAACAACCCATACAAAATGAACATAAGACTCATACTCTCTGACTTTCTCCAAAAACTACTAGCAATTTTGGTACTTGCAGCAGTCACCAGAATTAGCTCTAGAGGGAGGATGAATTGGATCATCACCGGCCTGTCTCTGTCAACATTGCCAAACACTTTGATCCTCGGAATCCCGCTTTTGAAGGCCATGTATGGCGTTGGAGCTGAGACACTACTTTCCCAGATAGTTGTTTTACAAAGCATAATCTGGTACAACCTCTTGCTGTTTATGTTTGAGCTCAATGCCACCAGGGCAGCTTCTGCTATCCCACCTTCTGAAATTACAGGTTGGTTTTGGCTTAAAATGTCCATAATCTTGGCCTATAACGCACTCAACTATTGATCTAAAATCCTGTTCAGTCAACTTTAGTTACAGAAGATAACTCAAGTGGGGTCCCCCCAAAACCTTTTCAGTTCTATGTCCATAATGTTTCCTGATATTTCCACGATGCCAGTAGCTTTAGTAGCAATCAAGTTCTTTTTCCTGTTACCCATTTCTAACATCAGAGTAAAGATCTACAATCACTGTGCTGCTGTTGAATTTTTTCTAAGCTGTATTATTTATCTTCTTACAATTCTTCCATGGTAATCGTATTTGATATGTTTCCAGGGGATGTGGAGGATTCGCAAGAAATGCAAACAAAAGAAAGAGAAGAGGAATTACAAACTGGAAGATCAACAAAATTCTCAACCTTGCTCATTCTCTTGACAGTGGGAAGAAAGCTGGTGGGCAATCCCAATTTTCATGCTACATTGGTGGGTCTTATTTGGGCAAGCATACACTTCAGGTAAATTCTGCTGATACACCTGAGATAGATTCGGTTTCAAGATATAGTCTATAAATTCGTCATCTTATTGCTGAGATAAACCTGAAACTTTCTTCAGGTGGGGAGTGAAAATGCCTGAAATTGTTGATAAATCTATAACAATACTATCAACAGGAGGACTTGGCATGGCAATGTTCAGCTTAGGTATTTTTTTTTTAACCTGTCAATAAACTAAAACCGAACATATTTCACAAGAATCCTGGAAACACTTACATCCTGAAACCCAAATAGGTCTGTTCATGGCATCACGAACCAGTATAATAGCATGCGGCTTCAGGATGGCAGCAATGGCCCTTGTGATTAAGTTCCTTGCAGGGCCTGCTTTAATGGCAGCTTCTTCCAGTGCCCTGGGACTAAGAGGTACAGTGTTTAGAGTGGCACTAGTTCAGGTGAGTAAAGATTTCGTTTCTCAGGTCAACCTGCAGATTTTAGATAGGTTTAACAACAATTCCATGACACATTTATAGGCAGCTCTTCCGCAAGGAATCGTGCCATTCGTTTTCGCGAAAGAGTACAATGTTCATCCTGAAATATTGAGTACAGCGTGAGCAAATCTTGGTGTTTCTTTAAAATTCAATCACTTTCTTGGTTTATTCTTTGAAAACTCTACTCAAGCTTCATCCTCCACTACAGGGTAATCACCGGCTTACTCATTGCTCTGCCAATAGCTTTGTTGTACTACTTCTTATTGGCATTGTGAAAGAGCAACAGAAAAAGAAAAAAAAACAAACAGAAACGGAAACAGATGTTTCTGCTACAAACAGGAGGGTCAGGAGATCATCAAAAGTGTTCAGAGATGGAACTCAGGCAATCTCATTCGATTTAACTCAGTTGTGACACACAATTCTTTACAAAAAATACACAGATATAAGAATTATATTATCAGTAATGTGTAGATAAATTGCATTACATTGTTATTATTAACATAGTGTTAAGTTTCATACAATGACAGAGAGGAACTTCTGTCGGTTCAAAAACTGTATTCCATGATCATTGGAGTTGCAGACAAAATTTAGAAGTTCAGAACAGTGTTCGAGAAATAGTATTTTTCATTTTATTTTTCTTTTAGTCATGATTTAATACGAACAGAACTGAATTCAATCTCACTTAACTACTAATTTTCAGAAATAAAAAAATTATTCAATGTTATAAAACCGAAACTAAACTTGAAGAATATTTGAGAGATGAGAGGTCTTCTTATAAAAAATGGTGTATCTTACATCAAGTTAACCCTTCTATTTATAGTACATTTCACACACCTAATACACATGTGACCACCTACTCCAAATGTGTGATTGTGTTAGGTAAAACCAAACCAATAACCACCTACTT
>JANJEY010000001.1:46988273-47010173 GCA_024703695.1 Erythroxylum cataractarum | reverse complement strand
ATTAAGGTTGGATGCCGCGGTATAACCCGCAAACACCCGCCGTGGTATAACCCGCAAACACACGCTGGGTGGGAAATATTAGCCCAGGTGTGGGGGGTAGGGTCCAACATAAATAGAATTAAATGATTTCAACTACCTAATAAATGTGCATTTATTGTTCTTTAAATGCTTTGAGAAAGTGTCACATGTTTTGCATATGAACTTTGTGCTCATGAAATGCAAATGGGAATGATTTTTGGAAACATATTGTGCTTATGAAATCATGTTTTTAAAATGTGTCTTTTTAGGCAATATGTTTACAAGTTATGAAATACATGTTGTGTGGGTTTGTGGTGGTCCATTCTATTCTATCAAGTGCACATTGAATCTGTTAAAATCTTCTCTCGCCTGTCCGCTAGTGGCATAGAGCTCCTTCATAGACTCCCTCATGTTATGACTATGCCAAACCATTATGTGGGATTGCGATAGTACATTCTGTTTACGAACTACACAAGACCATTATGTGAGATTATGTTAGTATGTTTTGTTATTTATGGAGATTCGTAAGAACTCCCCTATGGACCTACTCAAACTATTCTGAATGCTTATGTGTTTATAATGTGTTGACAAGTTTGATGAATGCAGGTTTTATATTGTTTATGAATTGTTTGATAAGTTGAGAATTTTGGCATTATGTGTTTCATGGATTTAATGAAAATTGACTAGGGAAATGAATATGTTTAATGGTTTTTCTCGTTACTTCATTATAAATTTGTTACCTATGAGTTTTTAAGCTCACCCCATTCCATCCCCATGTCTAGGTGATGAGCAAGAGTTCAAGTGATCGAGAGGCAAGGCATCACTCCAAATTTGTTTATGTTGTATTTTGAGTTAGTTTTTGGAATGCACAATGCTTTAGTTGCATTTCAAGTATTACTCATTCAAATATGTTTTTTTATTTTTGGGATTGAGACCAATGTTGTGTTGTGGCTTCAAATGTCCATTAAAACTTTGTAAAACTCTTCTTTTTATGTTAATGAAATAATATTTGTGTTTTAGCTCATGAATTTCTAAGTTTTTGCATTTCATTCTCACAAAACTAAAGATTGAAGAAGTTTCTTTTATATATGGTTGTATTCATATTTTGGTTGAGTTATACATGTAGTTTTGGGAGTGTATGTGCAAAATTTGGTGTTTGATAGTTGAGTTTGGGTGTCTAGGTTCGAAGGTTTCACCGTGGTGAAGCCAAACTTGGCCACGATGAACCTTTTCCGAAGGATATTTCTATTTGACTTTGGCAATTTCGCCATGACGAAGCCAAACTTTCTTTGCTGTGTATTTGTCCCGAAAGGTACTCGGGTTTTGATTAGGGGTCTTCACCGCGGTGAAGCTAGCCTTTTGTCGCAACATATTTGTCCCTAAGGGTCTAGTTGCTTGACTTCGAGACTTCAGCACAACGAAGCTAAATGTTGGCCACGATGAACTTGTCCTAAAAGGTCCTTCGAAATACTTCCACAGTTTCGTGGCAAACCTGCCATTGCTCCTGAAAAAATTTTCCTTCCAAATTTAATGTTTTCAACTATGCTTACGTTTTTGTGACTCCGGAGTTGGACTCTAAAAAGGGGGTCTAACATCTTATGGTATCAAAGTGACTAGGTTTAGGAGTATCCTTGGCATTAAATGGGTAGTTTTCAATTACAAAATGAATATGCATTATTTTAAATGAACAACATGCATTGTTTCTGCATTGTTTTACATGATTTGAAATTGTTTTATAAGATTATATTGATTCACATGATTTGAAATTGCTTTATATGAACTAAAGATTTTTACATGGTTTTAAATTGAAGGAGTAATTATGCTTTCTTGAAAGAGAACACGAGGAGCTAGGACTTAATCTTACTCTCACTGGGAAAGTACAGATGAATCTTATATCCTGCAAGACGCAGGTACACACTCTATTCTTGATTATGAGGCACCTAGTGTGCAACATGAAGTGCCACCACTTCCTCCTCCTATGCCCCAAGTAAATCCCATGGATCTGCGTTTCTTTTAAGCTTTTTCTTAGGCTTTCATGTATGCTATGGGCCAAATGCCACAAATTCCAATGCAAGCTCCAGTGGAAAGGAGCGAACAGTATGATAAGCTCCACAAGTATGGGGCTGTCGACTTTAATGGGACTACCAATCTTGAAGAAGTTGAGGCATGGTTGAGAAGAACCGAAAGAGTCCTGGTTCAGATGAAGTGCACCAATGAAGAGAAACTGGATTATGCATTTAGTTTGCTATAAGGGGACACACTCCATTAGTGGGAATCAGTGCCTCATAGTCAGGTCATACTGTCGGTATTGACATGGAGAAACTTTTTGGAAGTTTTTAGAAAGAAATACTTCTCAAGAGTCTATGTCTAAGAGAAGGCTAGAGAATTCTTAAATCTCACACAGAGGAACATGAGTGTGAGTGAATATGAGTTGAAGTTCACCCAACTTTCACGGTCTGTGGCCAATATTGTTGCTAATGAGGAGGACAAGTGTCATAAATTTGAGGGAGGACTTCACTTGGGGATCAAGGAGAAAGTATTGATCCATAACTTTTGTGACTACCAGCTGTTGGTAGATGCTGAACTCCAATATGAGAAACTAGAGAACATAAAGTCTGAAGCGAATAGGAAGAGGAAAAACTAGGAACAGTCTTTTAAGAAGGGAATGAGTGGCCCAATGCCTGAGAGGACTATAAGAAGCGTCCACACATAGAGTGAAGTAGAGAGTAGCAGCTCTGCTAAGTAAGCAAGGGCAGTTTCAGTGCAAGTCTCAATTGTGGGAGGCAATAAAGGGATGGAGAGGAGTAGGTACATGAACCTCTAATGTGAATATTGTGGGACGTTTCATAGAGGAGAGTGCTTCAAGTTACTCTGAGTACGTTTTCAATGCGGAGAGAAGGGACACATGGTCAAGGATTGTCTCCAAACACCAAGACAAGAGGGATATCAGTTGCAAGCCCCGAAGAAAGCTAAAACGGTAGAAACCATGTCAACCATTGAGGTGGGAAGTTCTGGAGCAACAAGAAAGGTTATTCCTCCAAGAAGGCCAAGGGGTCAAGAACAGGCAAGGGTGTTTTTCATGACTAGAGATGAAGTTGCAGCCATACCTGAAGTTGTTATACATCTGGCTCAGTTATTTAATTATGAATTATATTTACTGATTGATTCTGATTTCACGCATTCCTTTGTTTCTACAAGCATGATATTACATGGTGTTGATTTGGTGCCACTGGATAGTCCATTGATTGTTAGTACTCCTTTAGGGAGAAAGGTGATAACAATTCAAGCATATAGAGATTGTTAACCTTTTATTGATAGTGCTAGATTGGTAGTGCACTTGCTGCCTTTGGATTTAAAGGTTCTAGACATTATACTTGGAATGGATACCATGGAAAAATATAATGGGAAGTTAGACTATAACCTCAAAGAGATAGAATTTGATCTTGGCAAGAGTGAGAAGGTGACTTTTAGAGGAGACATAAGAACACCATCACCGAGAATTATTTCGACTTTGCTAGCTGACAGGATGATGAGTAAAGGACGTGAAGCCTTTTTGGCACACATTGTGGACACTGATGTGAATAAAGGGAAGTTAGATGATTATTCGATTGTGAGGGAGTTTTCAGACATATTTTCAGAAGACTTACTTGGTTTGCCACCAGTGAGGGAAACTGAGTTTACCATCAATCTGATTCCAGGTACCATGCCTATCTCTATACTGTTATATAGAATGGCTCCAGTTGAACTGAAGGAGCTTAAGGAACGGTAGGAAGAACTGTTAGAGAAGGGGTATATAAGACCAAGTTTGTCATCATGAGAGTGCCAGTTCTGTTTGTTAAAAAGAAGGATGGAACATGGTGCATGTGCATTGACTATAGGAGACTCAACAAGGTGACCATTAAGAATAAGTATCCTCTGCCATAAATCGATGATCTATTTGATTAGCTACAGGGAGCAAGAGTCTTTTTCAAAGTTGATCTCATGTCAGGTTATCATCAGCTTATAATCAGGGAATCTAATGTAAACAACACAACCTTTAGGGCACGTTATGGGCATTATGAGTTCCTAGTCATGCCATTCAGATTGACTAATGCTCCAGCTGCGTTTATGGACCTTATGAATAGGGTTTTCAAGGAGTATCTAGATCAATTTGTCGTAGTGCTTATAGATAACATTTTGGTTTATTCCAAAAATGAAGAGGAACATAATGAACATCTTTGGACAGTGTTGCAGACATTAACAAAGAAGAAGCTTTATGTTAAATTCAGTAAGTGTGAATTTTGGCCTCATAAGGTGATATTCCTAGGGCACTTAATTTTGAAGGATGGGGTACATGTTGATCCAAGGAAAGTTGAAGTAGTGGTTACATGGCATTCACCAAAGACAGTGCAGAAGTGAGAAGTTTTCTAGGTCTGGCAGGATATTATAGGAGGTTTGTTGAAGGATTCTCTATGTAGCTGCTCCGATGATCAAGTTATTAAGGAAAAATCAAAAGTTTATCTGGAGTGATGAATGTCAGAAGAGCTTTAAGGATCTTAAGTACACATTGACAAGTGCTCCAATTTTGACTTTTTCTATGAGAGATGAGGGTTATATAGTTTATAGTGATGTTTCAAGAAAGGGTTTGGGTTGTGTGTTGATGCAAGAAAACAAGGTAATAACTTATGCCTCGTGGCAACTAAAGCCTTATGAGCTTAATTACCCGAATCATGATCTAAAGTTAGCAATAGTGATTTTTGCCTTGAAATTTTGAAAAAATTATCTGTATGGAGTTTAGATGAGGATTTTTACATATCATAAAAGTCTCAAGTACTTATTAAGCCAGAAATAGTTGATTTGAGACAGAGAAGGTGGTTAGAGTTACTTAAAGATTATGACTTGTTGATTGAGTACAATCCAAGAAAGGCAAATGTAGTTAAAGATGCCTTGAGTAGGAAGTCCTTTATAGCCTATGTTCAGAAAATTTATCTGCCATTGTTGAAAGAGATAGCTAAGCTTAAAATAAGCTTGAAACTGGAGGAACCTAATTACATTATAGCTAATTTCAGAGTGAGACCGATACTCATGGAGAAAGTTAAGGAGTTACAAACACAAGATACATATTTGAACAAGCTTCGAGAAAAAATTAAAAATGGCAAGAAATTTGAAGTGGTAGTGAGAGATGATGGACTTATGGTTGTAGAAAATAGACTTTGTATTCTAAATGTTAAGGAAGTAAAGGATGAGATATTCGACGAGGCACACAATGCGCCTTATGCCATACACCCAAGTAACATCAGGAAGTACAAAGATTTGAAATAGCATTTTTGGTGGAAAGACATGAAGAAGGATGTAGCAGAATATGCAAACAAGTGTCTAGTATGTCAGCAAATCAAGGTTGAACACCAGGCACCCTCAGGTAAGTTAAGGCCATTGTCCATTCCTAAATGGAAGTGACAGGATAACCAAGGATTTTCTAATGGTTTTGTCCAAAACTAGTAGGAAGCATGATGTTATATGGGTTATTGTTGATCATTTGATAAAGTCAACTAATTTTCTAGTAATTAAGTAGACTGATTCTCTACATGTACTAGCAAAGAAGTATATTGATGAGATAGTGAGATTGCATGGGATTCCGGACTCTATAGTTTCTGATAGAGATCCTCGGTTCACTTCAAGATTTTGGGAAAGTATGCAAGAAGCTCTAGGGACCAAGTTAAATTTTAGCACAGCTTTTCATCCCCGAACAGATGAACAATCTGAGAGGACCATTTGAACCTTTGAAGGAATGCTTGGGGCATGTGTGATAGATTTTAAACACGCTTGGGATGAGCATTTTTTATTGGTTGAATTTGCTTATAATAATTCGTACCACTTTAGCATTCAAATGGCTCCTTATGAAGTATTGTATAGAAGAAGATATAGAACTCCAATATGCTGGGATGAAGAAGGAGAAAGGAAATTAATAGGACCAGAGTTACATCAGATGACAGTCGACAAGGTCAATCTAGTTAAGTAAAAGCTTAAAGTAGGTCAAGATAGAATGAAAAGCTGTAATGTTGCACATAAAAGGAAATGGAGTATGAAGTTGGTGAGAAAGTCCTTTTTAAGACAACTCTTTAGAGAGGGGTCATGAGTTTTGGAAAAAAGGGCAAGTTGAGCCCAAGATTTGTAGGTCCTTACGAGATTGTTTAGAGGATTGGACCACTAGCTTATAAGTTAGCACTGCCACCAGAATTGTCACAGATACATGATGTCTTTCATGTTTCTATGTTGAGGAGGTATAGATCAGATCTCTCTCATATCATTTAGACCACTGAGGTTCATTTGAGAGATAATTTGACTTATAAAGAGACACTAGTGGAGATTTTGGATATTAAGGAAAAAGGTCCTCAAGAACAAGACAGTTTAATTAGTTAAAGTCATATAGAAAAACCCATTTTACAAAAGAGGTCATGTGGAAGCCCTTGAAGGCCATGAAGGAGAAGTATCTACATCTCTTCAATAGCTGAGGTAAGAATTTCAAGGACACAATTCTTTTAAGAGGGGGAGAACTGTTGGCCCTGAATATTTTTTTATTATTGTTAAGCGTAATTTAATTAAATTATGAGGTCCTGATAGATTAATTATTTTTCGAGTTAATTAATATGTCAATGTTGGTAGGATTTTAGTACTTTGGTTAATTGAATTAATGTAGTAAAAGTGTATATGTATAAGGGCGTTGTTGGTATGTCACTTAAGATTTAGGGGGCGTTTGGTTTAAGGGTTTGGGAATCAAGGAATGGAATAATTGTAAAAAATAGTGTTTGCTTTGGGGTTTTCAATTCCAAGGGAATAGATTTATTCCATTAAAGTTGGGAATCAACTAAACCCTCCAAATGTGGTGGGTATCAAGTTTTCATTCCAATCTAGTTATTACTATTTATACCCCTCCCCCACATAAGCAATTTTTATTCTTAATTATATTACTCATCACTCATCACGCATCATCATCATCATCATCTTCATTATTATTGTTATTATTATTATTATTATTATTATTATTATTATTATTATTATTATTATTATTATTATTATTGTTATTATTATTATACTCAACGAAATACTAAGATATATAATATTCATACCCTTATAATTTTTTTAAAGTCACATTCTCGTAAATCATTTTATACATAAACAACTAATACTAAATAGCTAATTTTATCAAACATCAAATGACAAACAACTAATGCAATTCTTTGTCAAATCAGTTGATACAATCAGCTATCAGCTAATGCAATCAGCTAATTGCCAAACAGGGTCTTAGGCCTCTTTGGTAAGGTACCAATAAGCTATTTTTTAGCTGATTGGTATGCTTCAGTTGTTTGACTCTTTAAATAGCTATAAAAGCTGTTTGGGGAGCAGCTGAATCACTGGCTGTTTGTCTTCAAACAGCCAAAAATGAAAATGCTCCTGTACAGGAGCGTTTTCATCAACCAGCTAAGTATTTAACCATTAAGAGCCAATTATACCCTTTCCTATGTAATAAAAGAGAGAGCAAGTTACAGGTAAAGAAAAAAAAAAGCTTTTTTACAACTTTTTTTGCTAATGTTATATATAAATTAATATACTTAAAAATATATTTACATCTAAGTATGATAAATTGTAGAAATACAAAGTTTATTTATTAATAAAATTAATTAAAAATTAGTTATAAAATATGTATTATAAATAAAATATGAGTAATTTATCATCTTATATATTAGTATTATTATGTAATAGATAAAATTTTATTTTATTATCGTATTGATCATTAATTATTAATAAAATTTTAATATATTTTATTTTATTATCATATTAATTATTAATAAAATAAAAACATATATTTATTAATTAATAAAAATTAATTATCTTTACATATTTAAAAATTATTATACTTCTATTAAAAATAATTATATGTAAATTAATACATCAATTAATAACTTTTATTTTGATACATTCAGCCTCAATACACTATCTCTTGGACATGAATGAACATACTTAGACTAATAAGAAGGGTTAAAAATTAATTTTACAGGGACAAGATAAATTAGTTTTCTTTATAATTTTTTTAAGTCATGTCCTCGTAAGTCATTTTACACATAAACGGCTAACACTAAACAACTAATTTTACCTAACATCTGTAACAAACAACTAATACAATCCGCTACTTTTAAAAAAATAATAATAATAATACAATCTGCAAGTAAAATCAACTGATAACATCAACTATTAATTAATACAATCAACTAATTGTGAAACAAGCCAGTGTTTATGTTACCTCACTATTTGTGCAAAAAGGCTTGTTAGAGCTTTTCTTGACGCTCTCTCCCACCAATTGCTTATAACTATGGTCCATCAAGATCATGAAAAGAAAGTTGTAACTAACTCAATCATACGATTACCTTTTTTGATGAAATCGTCAAACAAGCAGCCAAGAACTCGATACACAGATTCCGCATTGCACTGATGCAAAGTTACAACACTTGCTTTCATCAAAGTAAGATTTACATCACTGAGTTTTTGTCTTCAAACTACTTCGGTACAAGAAAGAAACTAATAGCATAAAATTTAATCACAGAAGTGGTGATACAGCAGAGCATTACAGGTACATCGATTTGATCAGAAAAATAAAATAAGCTGTAGTAGATAGATTGGCCCCATACCACCCCTCCAATTCAGGATCGTCCGGATGACCGACTACTCCAATCCCTCATTTCCGCCGACGACTTCATAGAAATAATCTAATCGTATCTGCAGAGTCATTTCAGTCTCCTATTTGAGTTCATCTGAACAAGCAATGCATCTAAAGAACTAAGAAAGCAGAGATTAAATGCAGAAAGGCATCCAAGCATTAAGTGACTACTAACCAGAAGGCCTCCAAGCAGGAGTTAAATGCATGGAGGCCGTTTAAGAACTTATCTGATAGAATGCAGTGAACGGATAACAAAAGACCATACCCTTCTCACGGAATCATGGAACCACCCCCTATGCTGTTTCCAACACTTGCTAAAGGAAATGTTCATGCTAAAGCCAAAGAGGACCAACAGCAACTATGACTTTTTCGCGTTAGGTTTTGGTGATTGGTAAAATTGGTTGTACGGGGAGCCACGTGCATCACTTAGACTGGATAAGCTCCTCAAAGGTTGTCCTTTTCTTGCTACAAATGCCCCCTGTGTTCTAATACTATTCTTAGCATTGGATTTTGACTTGCTACGATCCATCTGAATGGATTGGAAGTAGTAGTTAGAGCTGGCCATATCCTTCAAATTTGGCAAGGGTTTTAGAGTTTCCACAACTTCACTCATCCGAGGTCTGGCTTTAGGGTCACGACTTAGACATTTGTAAGCCAATTGGATTGCTTTTTGTGCACCTTTTATTGAGAAGTGACCTTCAAGACGGGGATCCAATAACCGATGAAACTTTCTCCTATCTCCAAGATGCGGTCTTGCCCATTCCACAAGATTGTGCTCCCCGTTAGGTCGATTCTTGTCCATTGATCTTCTTCCAGTCAGCATTTCAAGAAAAACTACTCCAAAACTGTAGACATCACTCTTTGATGTCAAATGACCTAAGCCAATCGAAGAACAAGTTTGAGTAAGATGTTTTGAGACTTGATAATCCCATTCACAGCATACATAATATATGAATGAAAATAGTGGACAATTCAACTGATAGCCAATTAAAAGAATGGTACTTTGAAAGTCAACACGTTAGAGATGGCAACACTTCAATAGTTAAAAAAGAGATTACCAAATAAAAAAACTGTTAGCTATGCTAAATAAACAACAATTCAATATCATCAACTATTGATGAAGATAACTTCAATTCACTAGTGATCTTAATGGCTTACATTGTGTCCTTAATATATAAAGCAACAAGTATACAGCATCCACAACAGAAGGGTAAACAAGACATCTGAATAAAAAAACTCCGAAGTCATGTCAAGTTGTTAAAAGATCTCTCAAGCTTTAGATGGAATGACAGTTTGGTGTACAGCTGAAAACTTGAGCTCAGCTTATTGGGAGATGGACGACTTCAAGTTCATTCACTTGATAAGATTTTATCAAGTGAATGAACTTGAAGTTGATCCTTATTGGTCAATTTCCTATCCAAAAGGTCCTGTAGTTCACATATTGATCTTTCACTTTGTTATAATGGCCATGGAATAAATGTTGTTGGCCACCTAAGAAGTTGATAATGGTCATGCAGACCGTCAACCAACAAAGAGTAATGGCAGACAAGTGAGACCCACCACATTATGGTTCTAATGTCAATGGATAAGACATGAAAAAAAATTCCTTTGACAATGGAAATATTCCTTCTTTCCTCTCTTTATATCCTAGCTATGCAGGATTGTAACATTTCCAAACAGTTTGAAGAAATGCAGTATCCAAACGAATAGAAAATTGACTAAGCTTCCATTTCTTGATGAGCTTAATTCAAGCCCACGTTTGGCTTGTATGAAAAGGGACTAGATAGTAATCTTTTGGGCCAAGGCTGACTATTGAGTTAGGAGTTGGGTCCATGCACATCCAAAAGAAAATTCTAAAATGCCTCTTTTGCACATTGAATAAACATATGAATCGCCTCCAAATGATTCCTTCAAACAATCTCTACCATTTAAATCCATAATCATGCCCTGTTTCTATATCAAAGTTAAAGAGGTGCATCAACTAGTAAATGAGTTCCAATGTCTATCTCGCGATGCTTTCTAACCCCACAGGAAAAGCAATTAAATGCCACCTACCAGTCATCACATATTCTGGTGCTGCATAGCCATATGTTCCCATAACTCGAGTCGATACATGAGTTTTATCTCCATCAGGAGCGTCTTTGGCAAGTCCAAAATCAGAAAGCTTGGCATTGTAATCCTAGAAGTGGTATCATTGTCCTTCTCAGAACATCAATAGAGAAACTAAAGAAAGCATGGGATTAGACAAAAATTTCCCTGTTGATGCATGTATTAGCCACATACCGCATCTAATAGTATGTTTGATGTCTTAAAATCCCGATATATTACTGGTCTTTCAGCCTCCTCATGGAGAAATGCAAGACCTTTAGCTGCACCAAGAGCAATTTTCATTCTGATAGACCAAGGAAGAGGCAAGGACCCTTCTGCACATAAAGTGGTTGTTACCAGAGAACATTAAAGATCAATCATGTAAAATAACTTTTCGGAAGGAAAATGCATCACTGAGTATAACAGCTGTGAAAAGAATTTAACAACCCAAACAACAACAGAAATATAACTATTTTCCCATATTAAATTATATTCATTCCAAGCAACAATAGTTGGTAAAGAATGCTCTTTTCTAACTCATGCTTATGTATTAACAAATAATGGATAAGCTTGAAGACATTTTAAAGCCAAGACATCAATGTTAATTTTTCCATTTGAAATTACTTTAAAATTTTTAAGTAAAACATTACAGAAATCAAACTTACATGATCAGTTTCCAAATAAAGGAAAGCAGATAACCAGTTTCAGTCTAATAAGTGGATACATAAGAAACTTGAAATCATAATCTCAAACTAAGTCCAACTTAACATTACTCTTGCATTAAGGTAAGTAAATGATTCCAACATTATAAGACTCTTTTTACATAAAAACAAAAGATGATTCTTTCAAAAGTCCAACTTGACATTACTGCAAAACGATGCACAAGCTCATGCAAAAAGGTCGTTGACATTATCATGTAAATTAAAGCTGATATAGCAATCATATCCAGGATCAAGTAAATCCAAGTTTGTAGTTCCAAAAAGTTACATACTTCTAAAGAGGTGATTCTCTAAACTTCCTCGAGGCATGAACTCATAGGCTAACAATCTTTGATCGTCTTCAATGCAATAACCAATCAATTTTACCAAGTTGGCATGGAGAAGATTCCCAAGGAAACTAACTTCGGCCTGCAACACATTGAAGACATGGAAGTTCAAGGGTCAATTAAACAAAAGGGACTATGTAGCATTGACAGGTGAAAAAAAAGTCAAGTAATAGAAGGATTCCATACAAGCCACTCTTTATGACCCTGAAGTCCATCATGGTTGAGGTTTTTGACCGCAACAGTAAGCCCAGTGCCTGGTTTTACAGGAGCAGTTCCATTTTCCTCGATCCATCCTTTGAAAACACAACCAAATCCACCCTCCCCAAGAAGACTTTCAGGCCTGAAGTTTCTAGTAGCTAATTTAAGATCATTAAAGGTAAACTTTCGAAGCTGAGAAGCAAGCTTCAGTTCCTCACTAAATTTTGGGGTTGATGAGGCACTTTCTACATTGCTAGTAGTAGTAAGGGACACCATTGCAACAACTGGTTGATCTCTATTCTTCTCATCCGTTGATTTACTTTCCACTTAAAGCCAAATAAACATGTGCTGCTTTCTATATTTATACATGCGCTCATGCTTGCAGTTACATTACTACTATGAGGTTCACATTACCAGTTAATATAATCTAATCAAATTGGTTCCAGCCACAAACTAAAGGACAAACTACTTGCTACCAACTTCAACTAATTATTCATTGTCACTATAGTAAACAACTAGATTAGTACTTATCAACAAAGCAATGTTAGCAAGAGAAACTAACATGAAAAGAACAATCTTGATAAAGGATCCATCTTTAAACCTTAACTTTAATGAACTTTGAAAAGAGGAAAAGGATATATTTGGATTACTCATAACTCTCTATCTTTAAGCTAACAAACTCTGCCACCCAACAATAAACGAAATTCTGAAATCATCTTCTTCCCAGAAAAATTTACCACAGTGCTTCCACCTCCAGCAAAGATGATATAGTTACTAATTTTTCAATTCAAGAGAAGGTTTTCGCAACTTAGTGCGAAAAGGATCAGAGGAACTCTTAACGTAGAAAACTTCAGTAAGATTAGGTTTATGTTAAACTCTCAAGCAGAAAAGAAAACAAGCATCAGAAACAAATGATATGACAAGACTATTACCATACTGAGAAGTGGTACCCCTCGCCGAGTTATCAACGTTTGAACTTGAAGGCATGCAACCTCCCATCAACCTGAGCTTGACCCAGCAACCGATCTCCTCCTCTTCCTTTCCATTTCCTTCGCTCTTCTTCTTTTTCATGCTCTTCAATTTACCTTCAGAATTCTTGGAATTCGCAGAATCAGGAACCCTACCCACGTTCATCATATAGATACTCAATCAAAAGCTCAAAAATTTAGCACAAACAAACAAGAACCCATTTTAAAGAAACCAACTTTTGATCATTCACATCAACCTAAAACATGGAAAAGCACAAACAAAAATATCAGAACTAGTCGCAAGGTGCGAACGTGCGAAGGGGAAAAGCACAATATACCTTTCACGACGGAGACGCAGCAAAGTGAAGAAGGAGAGATGGAGATAGGAGGGTAGTTTCAGAGGGTAACCATAAACAAGGAGCGAAGCTTTTCCGATTGGAACTGCGTTAGAGAGAATGACGAAGTAGAGGTGGGTTCGGC
Organism: Erythroxylum cataractarum; assembly: GCA_024703695.1. Taxonomy (NCBI): domain Eukaryota; kingdom Viridiplantae; phylum Streptophyta; class Magnoliopsida; order Malpighiales; family Erythroxylaceae; genus Erythroxylum; species Erythroxylum cataractarum. The sequence continues at coordinate 46,996,684 of JANJEY010000001.1, read as the reverse complement.
AGGTGAAAAATGTGAGAGCATTCATGACATTTCACTTTCTTGTCCAACGGACAGTGTTCTCTGTACCATAGTTTAAGATTGGACAAAATATTTTTTCTTTGTCCATTGAAGACAGGACAAAAAATTTTGAAGACGGTAAGCAAACACCTATAAGGACAGAACGTTTATGTCCTTGTCATCTGTCCTCACGTCCGAAGACGGTAACCAAACACAACGTTAGAGATGGGCTAGAAGTGGCGACACTGCTCCAATGAAAAAGAGGAGACATGGACAACTAATGATGAAGTGACTCTCTACAAATTCTAGTTTGGGGGATAAGATTTTTAAATTTGTATTTAACTCATTTCCTTTTTTTCCTTTTGTCAAATTTTTATTAAAATTATCTTTATATTTAATTTACATAACAAACAATTTTTATTTGACAATTCATTTATTTTTTCTCTTTTTAAATTTGATTTAAAGTACTTGTTAATCAAATTAACAAAAAAAACTTCTGTTAAAAATATTTTATAAAATTAAAATATTAAATAAAAATTTTATTGAATTTTATCAGAATACTTTAATATTTGTTAAAATTATAAAATATTGTCTAATAATTTTAACGAGCAAAGATGAAATTAACCAAGTGCAAACAAGAAAATTTCAAATATGTAATACCCTGGAAATTACATGGAAGTGAAATGTTTTGAAATATTTGCATGATGCATGTATGGAAGAAATTAAACCTCAAAGTCTACATCACATGATACATGTATCAATTTGAAGTCATTTTATCAAAATTATTGATGTCACGATTTAAATAGAAGTGAATTTGTCAAACAATTGTAAAGTAAATGTAAACACATTCTATTTATGAAAGATCTAATAGTAGTTGAATTCTTTCAAATCACATGTAAACCTAATATACTGAGCTTTGCATATTATTTAATATACTTTAAATAATATTTATTACAAAATAAAATATAGTTAAAATTAATAAAAGTATTTTTATTTTTATGTTATCAAACAGTCTGTTATATGAAGCTCTTTAAAATTTTTTTTTTAATTAACAGCTAAACAGTCAACTGGCTTCTTTAAAAAGCTCTTATCAGAAAAGTTCTACTAAAAAAAACTCTACTTGTATAAACCCCTCTGGCTATTCCTTCTTTCTGCACCCTAGCGATTGTGATACTGAGCTACCAACTGCTATTTCTTTACCTCAAACTAGGGCAAGTTGACTTGTATGCAACTCGATCCAACGCCGACAAATGTTGTTGATTTGTCCATCTAGATCATTAATTGACTTGGTTGTTAGAGGATATATAATTGGCTGGCGTAGTTATTAATAGAGGAATTAGCAAACTTCCACAAGCACTGTAGTAGTCAAACCTCATGTCTCGCGCATGGAAAAAAGTCGACTGCGCCTGAAAGCATATACTGTATGGGTTGGTTCATTAATAGATTCACTTGGTCAATGAAGTAGTGTCAGCCGGAGTCGGGATGGCCTGTAACTAAAATATGAAGGACCCAACGAACATGTGGTGTGGACAAGTCCGGTATAAGAATCTGGTTGTCTCGATCCCAGGCTTTAGTGGAGAACAGTATTGGCCGGCTCGAATGCTGTAGTTCAGGCCAGAGATGATCACCCACTTGTCCATCCCATAGCAACAATAATGCAAATTATAAAATAAATGTACTTATTTAATTTTTAAAATGATAATATGATGAAGTTTCCATAATTTTATTAATAAATGTTACATAGAAGATTGAAAATTAAGAATCGTTCCTTAAAATTATTAATATGGCAGAAATTTCTATAGTATAAATTATAATTATTGACAAGATAACACCTTTATTAGTAATATTATTAATAAATATTAATTTTATTTAAATTAATCATAATATAAAATTTTAGAGACATTCATTTATTAAAATAAATATTATATAATATATAAAAATTATAAAATTATTCTTTTATTATTTGCAATTAATGTTTTATTTCTAATTAAAATTAATAAATATTACATAGTAAATTAATTAAAAACATTATTGTAAATAGAAATATAATTACATTGATACTACTAATAAAATTTTTATTTCTTAAAGAAAGAAACTAGTAAAAAAGACAAGAGTGAAATCAAACTAACTCCATAATTATTAGATAAATTGTCATACTAAATTAATAAAACAAGTTCATAAAAATTAAAAAAGAATAAATGAATTTTAAATATTAAATAAATGATGTCTTTTATGGCTAAACTTTTTTTATAATAAAATATTATCATATATTCATGAGAGAATATATTACATTTAGTATAGTAAGACTATGACGACCATTGATCTAGTGGTTGAAACCACTCAAGAAACGCCCATAATAAAGACCTTTCATTGTTTATGTCACATAGATGTTGGTAGAGCTGAAGAGGGGATAGAGTGACGACACAAGCATAGAGGGTAGAAAGTGCCCAAAGATACCATAATGTAAGGTGCTTTGAGATTGAACATTATAATACTACCTAGGGAGTTAGTTTCACTGAAAAAATGATTCAAGTAATAAAACAAACTCAAACAAGCAAGTGAGGCAACTTCAAAAACATTAGTATATGTACTAGCAATGGGAGGAAAGTATTCCTTTGTGATGGCAAAGAGGGTTTGATGAGCCATAAGAACTTGACAAACAAAGACTTTAAAAGATAAAAGGTTTAAGAAGAAGATAAGTCGTTGAAGAGGAAGAAAATATTTATAATGAGAAAAAGGAAAGAAACTATCTAGAAGCCAGGGTGGATTCTGTTTAAGCAACTTGGATAAACATAAAGTATAAGCTGTCATATGTGGTATGAACTCACGAATGTAATTAACAATCCCGAGGAATTGTTATATTTGTTTCACAATGAGATTTTCATAAGGAAAATGTAACAACTCTTGTGCAATATGTGGACCAGGCTGGTAAAATCTATCTTTGAAATGCATACCCAGAAATTCAATCTCCTTTGTACCAATGATGCTTTTAGAGGCTAAAAGCATGATGCCATATTGTTTAGTAAGATTGAAGAATTGCTGAAGTAAGGCCTGATGTCCTTCATGGGTCTTTGAGAATAGGATAATATCATCAATATAAGTGATTGCACTATTGAGGATAGGCTCATAGATCTTGGTCATGGTTCTTTGAAACAGTGATGGGGTAACTTTAAGCCCAAATGGCATAACAGTCCATTGTTATTGTGCATTGGGAATGCAAAATGCAGCTTTGTATTGCTTAATTAGGTGAACACCCAATTGCCAAAATTCTGCCTTAAGATCAAATTTGGAAGAGATAACAGTTTCTTTTAAAAATAGTACCTGAGTATTGATTATATGGAGATGAAACTTGTCATCTTGTAGGAATGCATTCATAAGTTAGTAATCAATCATCAATCTCTTTTTACTGCACTTTTTCTCTGAACGTTTGTTCACTTAGAAAGCCTGGCAAGCCTAATATGACTTTGTGAGCTCAATGAGTCCTTGCTTCAAAAGGATAGCACACCCAGCTTGCGTGAGTTTAAGGTCATCAGGGTTAATCCCTAGATGTTTAGCTTTTGTAGGATTGATATCCTCATTCTTTTTGGAAGGTAGACTTACGAAAAAGTCAGCTTTTTTTCAAAGAGGATATAGATGAGAAAACTGCGAATGTGATTCAGGACAATAATCTAACAACGTATTTCGCAATGAGGTATATGGTGTGGGAACTTGAGAAAGTTCAAACACATTTTTCACTTCAATGTCAAGAAAATGCAATGAAATTCTATTCATTTGATCTGTAAAGGTGAGGCTTTATTGTATACATCCATAACAATGAGAATATCTAGGCTAGGTAGACTGATGCCAAACACTTTAATCTAAACTGTACACTGTGGAAAGAATTGTATCCTGATCTTTCTCTTTGTAATTAACCCAATCTTGAATGAATTGCCATCTGAAGCAATAATGTACTCGTTATGTGAGGTCCATGCTTCATAAGGTAAAATGTTGGGCTTCATAATCGTATGACTAGATCCAATATCTATAAACCCAATAGCTTTGATAAGGTGATCATCGTCTAGACATATGGTTGTTAGACTAAAGTACGATCTAATTTCATGCAGGTATGCTGTAGCATATATAGAGAATCATCTCCTATAGAGATAGAGGAATCAGAGGATTCATCCTCCGAGTTCGTAATAGAAACAGTAAGCTTAGTGTCTTCATCTTCAGTGGATTGTTCCTCAATAAGATCTTCAAAGTTATTAGAAGAATGAATAAGAAAAATTGATTGCATGTGCTTCAATAACTTGACATCTTTCTTGCTTTTGTGAGGACAGGTTCATACAAAGTGTCCTAGTTATCCACAGAGAAAACATTGATCAACTTTCTAAGAATGATGGGAACTTTTCTAAAAATTCATCGACTCTGAACCTATTTTGAGCCGAATAGAAGGTGGTCAAATCCCTAGTTATGCTAGGAAAATAGAGCTTGTAGATTATATGGTCAGTATTAGGACAAAAATCTATGAAAATCTAGAACTTGGTTTTGAGGACTTTGAGACCAGTAAAGTTATAAAAGTTAAACTAGTGTTGGAAGTTATATTCAACAAAAAGAGCTTTAGGTAACAAACAAAACATAACTATATGTTATGGGCTTGAGAAAAGGACCATGTCATTGGACGATTAATAGTGGAGTCCACCTCTTTTCCCTTGTTAGTATTTCTTCCTTTCTTTAAAGAACGTATCTTAGTAGAGAAAAGAGAACAAAGCTATTATAAAATTAACTGCTATTTTAACTAAATTAAGATGAATATTTCTTGCCTCTTATTGCATAATACCTACCTATATATATATGCAAAAGAAAGACAATGCTTGTGTTGGAATCCCACCCTGGTGAGACACGTGTTCGACGTCTTACGTGACGTCTGGACGTGCAACCCCCGAGGGAGGGTACTTGTTTCCGGAATTGAACTCCTACAAAATCATAAACCTTGTGCTTATTACCTTGTAGGGTCATTAACTGTAACTCGACATTCGTGGTGAGCACACACTAATTAACCACCAAAAACGCAAGTTGACTTATTCATACAAATTGTAGCTTTAAGTCTCACGTTTGTTTTGAAGCAAGAATCACCTCAAACGGAGTTATACAACTCAAGATATGCTTAAAAAGTCTAAAAGGGCTCAGACTCCAAATATGATCTCCTAACCGACCTCTCACTTACTTTAATTCAAACTTCCTCAATACAACTCCACAGGGTACAAATTTTTATGGAGAGAAATATATATGTCTTAGGAACCTATTGGTCTAAGAATCATTTCAATTGGAGGCCGGATGAGGGAGTTAGGCCCAAAAGAATAGACTAAGTTCACACTCTAAAACAATTTGAACCTCTCTTGGAGCGATCACCATAACTTTCGATCTAGCAATCGGATTGAGTTCTTTTTTGACCATTACAAAGAAGCCATATAGATCTACAACTCTCATGAAGATCACAAAATGAGATTCGGTCTCTAAAAACATCAAAAACCATCATCTTTCCCGTGGCTGTCTATGTCCGTTTAACGGAGTATCGGGTGAAGGAGGCTAAAATGACCCGAAAATATCCGTTTAATGGACATTGAATGGCCAAGGGATGTTTTGCACCCGAGAATGTCCGTTAAATGGACACCCATGTCCGTTTAACAGACATTGGGCTTCCCAAAGCCTCCAATGCCTCTCCAAAGCCTCCAATCTTCAACCTAACATCATAGACACTTGCATACTTCCTAATTTCACTCATTAAAAGGCCTAAACACTTCATAATAACTCAAACACCAAGTTCATCTCACCAAATTCTCAAATTTCAACTTAAATGGATTCATCAAAACCACAAATTTGTTACTTTCTCCATAGCTGTCACAACCATAAGTCATAAGTAACATCCTCACTTGTAACACACATAACTCTCCACTTCGACATCCAAGAATCACAAACTTCATATCGTTGAAAAGATTAAACAACCTTATACAAATTTCATGAAGGGTGCAAAAATCGATTCAGTCATTAAAAGAGGTAAAATTTCATCCAAAGGTACTGCCTATATAGTAACCAATCAAACAATAAAACAATCCATATGAACAGTAACTGAATGTTTTCCCAACCTCATAACTTCTTATTCCTAAACAATTACTACAATCTTCAAGAAAACCTCCCAATCCAATTCCAACATTAATAGGGTCAAAAAAACCAACAAGCTTTCTGCCAAAATTTTACAAAATTTGACAGCAGTTCCCTTAAAAATCAACTAGCCAAAATCTTCAATTTTTCAATCCAACTCTAGCACCTGCATAAAACTCAATCTTCAATCTCCTACAACACAAACCAATCCATATATATATATATATATATATATGTTAATTCAAATGGCAGCTATCCCACTCCTATATATCTAGTCATTTTCAAACTATAAGGAACATATTCCTCCTCTTCTTTTCAACTTCAAGCCATACAACAATACATTGCTATAAACATATACAAATGGCACAAAATACATTAAAACTTAAAACTCTTGCATTTACATGAAAGTCAAAAGTTATTACAAAGCTTTAGAGGGCATTTAGGCCCTAATACATTAAGAGTATCAAAATGCCAAAATACAAGTAAGTCATTTCTCTTAAATGCAATCTAAAGCCTTGTTTTCTAAAAGATTCTTTCAAAAGCAAAAATGGTCAGGAGTAATGCCTCAATCCGGTGCCTTTACTTATTTTCTCGCTCGTCGCCTGTGGAGGGAAAAATGGGGGGTGAACTCGACGGCTCCATGAGTAATAGCTTAAGAATCAAGCAATAAGCAAAAGCATTCTTTATTTATTCATTTTCAAAGCAAAACTCAAATTGATAAAATTTTTTCCAATTTAACATAAATCTTCACAAAATCATTTTATCGAAGTATTTAAACATCAAAGTATCACAAAAGTACAGAGAAAGCGGTTCGGGTGGATCCGAAACGGAATGTACTACACATTCCCGTAAAGCAGTCATGTGTAGCCGTGAACTTATGGGAGTCCGTGAGGAGCTCCAATGTCACTAGCGGGCAGGCGGGAGAAGCCTATACTTAAACAGGTGCACCTGACTCTTATGGGACCACCACAAACCCAAAGAAAGCATGCATATCACATAAGTTACACACTTCATGATTATTAGCCTCAAAAGGCAAATTCACTTTCACTTAATAGTTGAAATCATATATTCGAATCTTTTTCTCTTGACAAACCATTTCATAAATATTTTCACAAGGTCTTTACATACAAAAACATTCCATACAAGTTTAAACCATCACAAATAGCAATTCATTTAAAATTGGGAAACCATATGAAAGCATTAAATGACATTCATTTCAAAGCAATTAAGTAGCTTATTAAATCAATTATTAAAATATCACCCACCTTAATTCCTTTAACTTTGAGGTGGGTCAAATGGCCTTTCCTCTAACTCCAAATGCCTCACTTGACCTTCATCAAACATAAATCATCCTATATAACATGAGATATCAAAATTGGAAATTCTAAGGAAAGGAAAGCATGAATTTAAACCTATATCACCTTACCCATAAATTTCCTAAGCTATTAACACCTAAACCATCAAAGATTTTCAAGAATTTCGAAAATTCCCTTACCTTGAAGAGACTCCCACGAATTTCACTCTCTTCTTGGCTTTAATGGAAACTTAATCCTCCCCTTTCCTATTTCATTCTTAAAGAACTGTTCAATCTCTTATCTAAACCAAGAAAATCATAAGGCCTAACTGTTGGATCACGTACGGTCCGAGTATTCACAATACACTGCGGAAAAAGACCATACAACAACATGAAGTATAATCAAAAATACCAAGGATGTACGAAAATACCTTATTTCCGTGGATAGGTTGCTTCTTTTTTGGATTTCAAGACACTGCAAACGCGAATGCCCTCTACTGGTATCCACACAAGTATGCACGATCTGGGCTGCGGCTGTGGTGTGCTAGCACGTCCTGAAACTCTTTCCGAATGCCGCACGATTTTCCTCTCAGATGGTGGCTAGGGTTTCATGACAATTGCGTCTCACTCTCCTAATGAGACCTAAGCTTCTCTATTTATAGAGAAACCCTAATCCCATTGAGGCCCCAATAAGTTTCGGTCCATTATATCATATATAATAAAAGTCTGACAACTTAATTCAATCTAGCCCAATAAATATATCTACATATATTTATTCAATACCTAATAATTAGGACCAAGAGAATAAGCCCAGATCACATCACTCTTTGTGTGTGACCCTATAGGCTCATTTGATGTTGGCAATGGGCTTGATCACACTTCAAGGCCTATAAGTCATAAGTGGCCTCTAGCAAGACATTATGACTACCCAAATCAAATGAGGATCGATAATCCGATTTAACCTGTAACTATGGTTATA
>JANJEY010000001.1:46924714-46941004 GCA_024703695.1 Erythroxylum cataractarum | reverse complement strand
AAATATATTTAAAATACAAAGTTAATTTTTAATTATTTATTTTAATAAAATAAAATAATTTTATCAATACTTTGTTAATAAATATTATAGAAGATATTAAAATAATTTATTTTAAAATTTTATTTAATATATAATTATTATTAGTGATAAAAATATAACTAACATTAACAATAAAGGTGACGACGGGACGAGTTTGGGCTCGACTTTGGCTAGTTGGGAACAAGCCCTAACTGATGCCTGATTAGACCCTAAGCAATTGGGCAGAATACAAGTCTTACTCAGCTTGCCCCAAGTTTTTAATTTAAAATGTCAAAATAATGTTATTTTGCTTATAAGTCCAAGTTTGAGGCATCGATTTTTCAAAAAAATTGGGCCCAAAGCTCGGTCAACTCGGGCCAGGACAAGTCGGGGCTTGGTCATTCCTAATTAAGAATCAAATTTATTTATTTTAATTAAAAACGTAAATTGAAAATTAAAAACTGAAAATTATAATAGAAAACAAAAAAGTGGTATCAAACAATGCATTAAAAAAAGTGTTTGAAGAATTATTATATACTCTCAAGCATTTATTCTATTAAGCATTTGATTTCTTTATTATCAAATGCTTGATTTAGACTTCTATGAAATGTGTGCCCAAAGAAAAGATTATATGCTCTTTTAATCAACACCTAGGAGTCTAATTCTTTGCAAAAGTTATATACTCTCAAGAATTTTAATATATTTCTTTATTAAATAAGAGTGACATAATAAAATCTAAATTTAATTAAAATTTGATATGATTCTTAAAGTGACTTATAAAAGATAATAAAAAATCTTATCCCCAATAGGACCAACTTAACAAATGTAATTTGATTTTAATTAGGGATATAAATTTAATTAAAACTATCATGCATATCATATCGCGAATGAACGCTCGCACACACACAAACACATATATTACTATCAAAAAAGTTAAATAAAAATTAAATCTAAATAAAAATATATTTATTGGGATTTAATTTAAATGTGAAATAGATATTATAAATATAAAAATTTTAATTATATATTATGATTATAGTTAAGTATGACAATTGGTAGGAGCTAAGCCCTATTTAATATGAAATCAACATATTAACTTTGATTTAATAAGATTTTTGGTGGATTCGCACCTAATAAAATAGCTTGAGACTTGGTACGAGCAATTCAACGACCCGTTCAAAACAACATCGTTTGGCAACTCACTCTAGTCGGGTCCAGTTCTCTGTATGCTAATTTTTGCTTAATTTGGTTATTTGCTTGTAAATTTCTGTATTTTTGCTTAATTTGGTTATCTGACTCAAATCTCTTCCAGAAACTAAATGTGATTTCAGTTCTACTTCGATGTTGGTCAAGACTTGATTTTTATCACCAAAAAGGAGTTCAAAGATGGGTTACATAAGAACCCAACTAAAAGCGACCCATCAGGCTAAGTTTGCTGCTCTGATCAACAAATTGGGTCCATCTGTGACGGTTCGTGATTAAGTTTTCGTGTGCGCACGCATGCCTTGTGATCCACAGGAAGTCTCACAGGAGTTTGGAGTTGAAGCAATGCCGACATTTGGGTTGGTGAAGAGAGTAAAGGAAGTGGACAGGGTGGTTGGAGCCGAAAAGGATGAGCTTGGGAAGAAGGTTGCAAAGCACAGGGAAGCTTCCACTACTTGTCCATGATTCTTCTGTAAGAGAAGTGGCTAGCTTTCCTTTCTCCCCTGCTGTATTGTACACCAGTAACATGAAGAAGAGGGATGATGGTGATGACAATGCAAGTGTGAAATATTTGATCTTTTCTTCCACTGGACATACAGAATTGGTAGGTCTGTAAATATTGCTCGTGCATGCACTTCCATTAACAGAGCTCTTTAGTCTTCATTTTTTCGTTTATGAATCCTATGTATGTTAAATAGGATCGTACATAGGATCCTAAAAGATTGCCAAGAACTGAGGAGAATAACCGAAAAAAAAACAGATAAAATAGTGACACCAAGCACCAACGAATTACATAACTGAGTACTAAGTTTGAATATTATGTATACTTTGCAGTTGACTTATGGTTTATACTACTGGAATGTTAGGTAGAGCAAGCAGTTTACTCTCGTCTGTAGATGTATGTATATACCACAGAGGAAGCAAAATGGATCTTTCTCAAACGGTGTACGATTGCTGAATTGTGTCAATGTCAAGACCTTTCAGTCTAACAACTGATTCAACATGCCCTTTAAGTGTAGTCACTTCTCTGAACCTGCAAGAATCAATGCGATTTCAATTATATTTGGCAATAAGAATATATGTATATGTGTGTGTGTGTGTGTGTGTGTTTCATTCATATCTAGTTTTGTACCTTGCGATCTCAGCTCGTCTTTTTGCCTCTTCAGCCATCTGGTTAAGTTCTGTGAAACTACCACGCTCAGTGAACATCTTGGTATCAGGTGGATGCAACCCATGGAGGGTTCTTTGTGCATGTGCCCATTTGAGCTCACGTTCTTCCTTTCCAAAGTCTTTTTTCCTGGTGAAGGCAATCTGCAAGAAACATCATTAAACAATCAGCAACAAGATTCGTCGTCATCGATGAAAATGGGGTCTGAACTGCTGAAACGGTGCCTGTTAGTTCATACCCTTTGTTCAATGACAAGGTCCCAAGCCTTTCCGCTGAGGGCATACCGAATGATGAACTTTATAAAGTCTAACGGGACATAGCAGACGAGGTTGTAAAGCCAAATAACTCCGGCCCAACCCCATCCAATACCATCAATTGCGGCGAAGCTCCAGCTAGCATAGACAGCAATCAAGGTAGCAATCTGGGTAGAGGACAAAATAAGCAGTGTTCTCAATGCTTTCAATCGAGTAACTTGACCAAAACTCACAAATTATAGTAGGCCAATTTATGCACACTTACCAGCTGAGCAGCAATGAAAGCTCCTACAAGTAAAAGGCCAGGACGCTCGACGAATGACCAGCTCCGAGCTCGAGTCACAAATATAAGGGCCTGACTAATGATACTCACTTGCAGGTAAATTGCTGAAGCAAGCTTTCTGAAATCTTCTTGATCGTTTTTTTGAAGGCTGTATACCCCAAACGTACGCTGAGAGTTGGTGCAATACATGTGTGTTAAGGCTAACTAATATGAATATGAAACCAAGCTCAAAATTATAGCAATAACAACTCCTCAATGAAAGTCCCGTTAATCGCAGAGTCTGGAAAGGTCTAGAAGTACGCAGCCTTATTCCTAAATCAGGCTCAAAATTAAAGAAGAAAATGAAGAATGAGAAAAGGTTTAAGAAAATGTCTTACAGGAAAGAAATTTGTTTTGTATGCTGCCCAGAAGAAGATGACAGTCATCATTGCCAGATAGCCACCAAGTATGATTCCGGTCATAAAAATTTCAGCTAACTTCCAACTGTCTGGGAGAGGAGATGGTTTCACTCTATCCTTAGATATTGTCATAATCGTACCATCATTGAGGATAGCAATAATCAGCACCATGAACGGTGGGAAGTCAAATTTCCATATTAGAGCTAGCAACATGAAGCCAAGCTGCAAGGAAATGGATGATACACAATATATATTATATTGATGACTGGAGCTAAGGTTCTATGATCATCTCATGAATATAATTTTGACCGAGACAGTACAAAGCACTTACCACTATACGGATGGTGATGGAGACTGCATATATCTGCAAAAGGAAAATCATCTTTGTAAATAAACCAGCAAAGCTCGAAATCTCACTAAGTTTTCAGAAGAAGACTAATGAGTAGAGTCCGTCATCAATCAATGGATAATAGGATCAAGTTTGCTATTCAAATTATTAGGATGAGAAGTTCAAGACTTTAGATGAACTTGGATATGCAATATTTTTTTCACACGGTTGAAAAGTCTGACTAGTTCATAATCTTGATTCTTGCAAAGATCAGAGACAAGCTCACCGTGTAGTTTTTCATTCTCTGAAATATTGCCCGGCTAGTTAGTACGGCACTGATGATGACGCTGAGTCCAGGCTCTGTCAAGACAATATCGGAAGCACTACGAGCTGCATCAGTAGCATCAGCAACAGCTATTCCAATGTCAGCCTTTTTAAGAGCAGGAGCATCATTCACTCCATCACCAGTCATTCCACATATATGTTTCCTGGCTTGCAATCGCTTAACTATCTCATATTTGTGTTCTGTTACATGAAACATTTATTCTAGTTAAAATAGAAAAATCATCAAGGACATAAAGCTTGTAATATATGAGATTGGCCAAATGTCAGTTAAGCTTCTCGTACTGGAAGCTGGAGATTCATGAAACAGAAATAGGGACTCAGTTCAATTGGAAGAACATTGAATACCAGGGAAAACACCAGCAAAGCCATCAGCTTTTTCTATTAGTTCATCTACAGGCAAAGCAGCAATCGACTCATCCTTATTCTGTCCTAGAAGAGATGATGAAGGATACATGTTTGTTCCCATCCCGAGTCGGCGTCCTGTTTCCTTTGCTATAGCCAGTTGATCACCTAATAAGTTTTGGGACAGTTTCATGAAAAAGTTAGAACTCTTCCGTAATGAAATGCCAGAAAAGATTATCGAGCAACGTTTTACATACCAAAGATAGATCAAATTGCACCTAAAATCAAGTATTAGTAGCCATCACATGTATGACTAATATAGATATGCACCTGTTATCATTTTCACATTCACTCCAAGGTTCAATGCCCTTCTAATTGTCTCTGCACTGTCATGTCTAGGTGGGTCAAATAGAGGCATGAGACCAATAAATTGCCATGGAGCTCCTGAGCTTTCCTTCCTCCCATCAGGAACTTCCTGTGCACAAATCAGAGAAATTGTTAACAAGATTATGTCAGCAGAGAGTGTAACCAAGAAATAACAATTTAAGCAATATAAGTTACCTGATACGCTACAGCAAGAGATCGCAATCCCCTCTCTGCAAACTTATCAATTATGACATGAACTCTACGCTCGATCTCTGACTTGTTGTGTGCAAGATTGAGAATCTAACAGAGAGATTGCACCCATGAATTATTCATAGCAGAAGCTTAGTACTTAACAAATAATAATGTAGTTTCTGACGATCATACCTGCTCAGGTGCACCCTTGCTGACTCGATGCATTTTACCTTCACTGTCAATGTAAGTCAGGGCAGTTCGCTTGTCTGTTGGGTTGAAAGGGAGGAAGTGAACTTCTTGAATACCAGCTCGTGCCTTAAGAAGGAACAAATGAAAATAGTGAGATATAACCAAGTCTTAATTCTACCATTTGGAAAATTTCAGTCTAACCAATTATAGTATGTTTCTTTAAAATCAGCAGCAAAAACTACATATAATCACAGAAGTGCATGTATAGAAGAGATTGTGGTATAATCTAGTTACCTCCTTTGGATCAGCCAGCATTGACACAATTGCAGTGTCTATTGCATCTTGGTTTTCCGTTCGAGAGGCTCTAGCTGCCATTAGAACAACAGTATCTGCATCCACTCCTTTAGCAAAGACCTGTTTTTTATATAGGATGTTAGAATAGGTTGTTAAATAACCAAGTAATGATTTGCATCATAAATAGACCAACCTCAACTAGATTCTTGTCGACAGAAAGCTTATTCAAGGTTAAAGTTCCAGTTTTGTCACTGCAAAGCACATCCATGCCTGCCATTTCTTCTATTGCTGTCATTCTTTTCGTGATAGCTCCCTGCAATATTTCATAAAACATTGGCAATGAAAACCATAAATGATAAGTCAATGATCATTCAAGAATTCACATCAATTCATATTCTAATGGCTAACCTGCTGCGATAAACGATGGGATCCTATTGCCATTGTCACAGACAATACTGTAGGCATTGCAATAGGAATACCACCGATGAGGAGCACCAGCAAATTGTCAATTCCTGGCCGGTATTTCCGACGTTGAATAGGATACATTACAATTATTTCTATAATCATCCCCACAGCTATGGAACATATACAGAAATTCCCAATAGCAGTCAAGACCTGTTGACAAAAGGCAGAAGGTCATACCAACACAGCCAAATGAAGGTCTGACAAAAGGCAGAAGAAGGTCACCCATTTAGTCGACTAAATGAGCAGTTATAAGCATGGCAATGCATCCTTTATGACAACCTAAAGCATGTTCATAACTTTCCCATTGTTTTTTCTATATAGCCATAATTCTTCCAAGGAAATGAAAATTTGCATATCCTTACCTTTTGGAAGTGCCCAACCTGATTTGTGCTATCCACAAGGTGGGCAGCTTTGCCAAAGAATGTGTGAACACCTGTGGCAATGACTACTGCTTCAATTTCTCCTTGTTTACACGTAGAACCAGAGTAAATACTGTCCCCAGGACCTTTAGTTACCGGAAGAGACTCGCCAGTAAGTGCAGACTGTTACAGCAAAAAAGAAAGATAAGGCATCGGAAATTTTTCAATCAATCTTTATCAAGAAGTGAGGAATTGCTGCAAAAACGCACCTGATCAATTTTCAACGGATCGCCTTCAAGGAGACGGGCATCTGCAGGGATGATATCCCCTAGCTTAACACTGATAATATCGCCTGGAACAAGAATGGAAGCATCTTCCTCGATCCATCTTCCATCTCGAAGGACCTGACATGATTTGATTCAGAAGATTATAACAAGTGCAAACCATAGACAATTAAAAGCCAACCACAAAAGTTAAGACCACGAGCACACAGTGCCAATAAACAAATTGGCAAGTTACTAATAACAAACACAATATCGGTCATGGAACTATAAGCAACAAACTGCTCAATACCTTAGCTTTGGGAGCAAGTCGTGCCATGAGAGCAGCCGCAGCATTACCAGCATTGTTCTCCTCAATAAAACTTATAGTAGAATTGATCACAAGCAAGACAATAATCCCAACAAAATCTTGCCAATCAGGTGGTTTTCCCTGCCAAAGAGTAAATCCAGAATCTAACTAATATGGCTGCAAGAACAATAACCAGATACTATTGAAGTTTTAACTACAAAATCTTTAGAACAACCCAGAAAACTCATTGCAGTTAAACATGAAAACTTAAACCAATCTAATAAGTACAAGAACAGTCATTAACGATCTAGATAAAGTAACAGGTGAAACTTTTAAAGCTCTTTTGTTGTCCTTTTTCTCTTACCAACTTCCTCATTAATCTTCCAGAAATTAATGAATAACAACAGAATAACTTACTCCCCCGTTAGCAAGTGCAATAGCCATGATAGCTGCTGCCTCCATGACCCATGAGAGAGGGTTCCACATAAAACCCAAGAACTTGAAAAGCTTACTCTCCTGCACCACACGAAGATAACGCATAGAATTTTCATATCATGTCTATCACGAGAACAGTGTGAAAGTTCAGAAATGAGAAACTGATGTTGTCCTTCCAATCCAGACAAAACAGAATTTCCCAAAAGATATGGTCAGTGAAAGAACAATATTAAAACATTCTACCTGCTTTTCTTCAAGCTTGTTATACCCGAAAATAGTGAGCCTCTGTTCAGCTGCCTCTTTTGTGAGTCCATTTGAATTACACCTGAGAGTCTCAAACACCTCTTCAATTGGCACATTTTCCTGCAGTTGAAATTCACAAAAAAAAAAGTTCAGAAAAAACAGAATGAAAAAAGCTCCTGGAAACAAAACCCAGAAATCATAACTTCTGTTAAAAGAGAGGACAAAAATAATTAAGCAAGCAAAAACAGAGAAGTGGGTTTATGTTGCTCGGTTCTTGTCTTCTTTCTTTTCTCACCAAATCCACAGCTTCTTTCAGGACAGCATCCAAAGTTTCAGCCTTTCCATCCATCTCAACAAAAACCAACCGTCTTTTCCAGAGCTCTAGAAAACCACGAATATCTTCTTAGTTCTTAGAAAACAACAAGCATAAGCAGAGTAACAAAAGAAGACGTAAAAGGTACCGAAATCAATGAGGAAAGAAAAGCAGAGTACTCTGTTCCACCCCTCTGTTTCTTTCTCTCTCTAGAATCTTATTGGCAGCTTTTTTTTCAGAGCAAGTGCGGGTAGACAGGGACAAAACAGCTCATGTACTTGACGGGTACACTCTGTTCTTCTTTGCTTATATCATATAATTGCCCACACATTAAACTTGTTTTCCATTTTTATTGTTGTTTGCAGGTCTTTTCTAAGTAGAAGGAGAAGTCCCTTTGGTGAAAGCACCTGGTGGTGGGTATAGCTCTTTCTGTACGGGACACTCTTTGCTATTTTACACTTATGCCCCTCACTTCATGCAAAAATTCCCATGTAAACACTTAACATAAAATAGCTCCTTTATCCTTTTATGGCCTTTTGGTCATTCTAACAAAAAAATTAGGACTTATCAAATCATCATCAATTCATCTTCATCATAATTAGTGTGAAGTCTAGCAATAAAAATAACAATTAGTAATTATTATTACATGAATATTTTTTTATTATTTATAATGCAAATGACTATCAATATTTAATAATCATCAGTTATATAATTTTTTGATAAAAATAAGATTGCATATTTTTAAACCTCCTAAAATTTCGTGTAAATTATGTATTTTATTTAAATAATGTATATTTTATATATCCATATGTTTATATTAATTTTTATATCAATCAAATAAAATATACAATTATAAGTTTATTAAAAACTCAATTATATATAATTATTCATAAATTATATATTTTAAATAAATTAATTGTTGAGTCAATAATTTATAACTAATGTTCAATTTAAGTACAATAATAATTACAGTTCAATTTGAAATTAATAGGTTATATTCAAGTTAATCAAATTTTAAATAAAGCTCAAATCAAAAGCTTAAACTAAAGAAAGTGTTTAAAAAAATTCGAGAAGAGCTTAAAAAAATTGAGCTAGATATGAATAATTTAGAACTATGTATGATTCCTACCATCTTTTTTTTTTTTGTTTTTTCAGGTATAATGAACATATAAAATCGTAAAATTGCCACAATATTAAGACATTGATCAAGAAAGACTCATAGCACAACCAATAACTTGAAAAGCTGATTTTGACAAAGCTAAATATTTTTTTTTATTTTTTTGGATTCGAGGAAACCTCATAGGCAGGCTAAGCGAGCACACTTCTTTGAGGGTTCAATTGGCTCACCACCCTACAAGCGGGCCAAGCGGACGCACATTATCATTGAGGGCCCAACTAGTTCTCCATCTACAGGTAAAACCCCGACTGTCCTAGGCTCTTACAAGAGAGGCTAGCATGGAATCGAACCTGGGACCTAACCAAAGTCAAGTCCCGCTCTCAACCATCGAACCACACCCCTTGAAGACTACAAAGCGAAAAATAATAGTAGATTATGGTCACCATTTAGGTATATATATGAATTTACTATCAATCTTTACGTAATTATTATTTGTAACCTATATTTCTATTATCATGTCACATATATATGTGGGTGTAATGAAAATAGCTTCTTTATAATATAGAAGTAAGGCTGCATATTATCAGGACCTCTAGATCTTATTTCATTGCGGGACTTCGAAATATGATAACGATAATATTTATGATCCCGACTATAAAAAAAATTCAAGAATGGAAAGATCGATGAGGGTCGGTCCATTAATCTCTCCAATCTCAACATATTTTTAACTATCCTTTTCAACATTGACATGAATTCTATCAATACCTTCCAACCTTCAATTATCTTATGTTAAAAGATAGCTAAGGCAAGCTTGCTTCACCACTTAAATAATTATTTTTCATTTTCTTAAAATATTCCATAAAGGATAGTGGGCCATGCATGCATATACGTGTAGGTGCCGAATAATTTGGGGTCACTCACTTACGTTATTAATTCCTTATAATTCAATGCGTGCATCACTCTATGTCACGTTAGTCAATGTGGGACTGTGACCTGTAAACTCGACCTTCCAATTTTGACTTCGAGTCTGTATGGATAATTAAATTAATAAGATAAAGAGTTTAAAATTTAAAAAATTTTATTAAATGGGTTAAATATTAAATATAATTTAAATTATTTCACATGATGTAAATTTTAATTAACAAAAAAATAAAAAATAAATATTAATTGATTTGTTTTGATTTATTTATTAATTTATAAAAATTGACTGATTAGTTAATAAATTGATCAGTTCTTAATAACAAAAGTTATGAAAGTAAATAATACCGAAAAGTTATATTATTTAAAATTTTTATAGTTAAATTAGTTGAATTGGTTGAGGTTTTTAAATTTTTTTAAATCAGTTACACATAACTGAATTTATTTTTTTATTTTAATTATTGCAATTTGGAAATTTCTATTCCGAATTATTTAAATTATTAATTTGATCTCTGACGTCAAATTTTGTTACTAAATAAGATGATGAAATAATGATGTGTCATTAATTTTCATAATTTTAATATTTTATTGTTGCGAATAACAACAAAATATGACAGGTAAATAATAATTTTTGAAATAAAGAAGTCAATAAGAGAGTCAGAATAATTAGTCATATTATTTTATTTAAAAGACAATTTACGCTATAAAATAAAAGACAATATTTCTTTTAAAGTAAAAAAAAAAATCCTTAAAAGACAAAAATACCAACCTCTAACTTACTCTTTAACTTCTAAACAAATTCCTCAACTTAATGTTGAAACAACCAACCACCAACCTACTATTTGTCCCAATAGATCGGTTTATGAGTCGAGTCGAGTCGAGTCTAAGTTTAGATTAACGCAAATTTCAATTTTTTAAATAAAATAACATCATTTTGTTCAGAAAATTAGGCTTTAAGCAGGTTTAAGCTTTGACCACTTAAAATTTAATTTAAAAATATTATTGTATATTTTTAATTTAAAAAATTTGGCATAATTAACCTATGAATTAGCGCTTGTCATCCGTAATTGTAAGTATTAATAAAGCTTTATAAGGTAACTAAGTGACTGTTTATACAAACTTTTAAAAGGTTAGTAAGTACTTTTTTTCTACTACAGAAGCTTTTTTTTAAGAAAAATAGATGTTTGGTTGTAAAATAAAAAAATATTTTTTAATAGATATGATTTTCTTGACAACCAAAATATAACTTTTTAAAAAACTCAAATTTGAAGCTTCTAAAAAAAACTTATCAGATGGCTTTTTCAAGTAAATTAGCCTATTTTTAGTTCCTTTTATCCTTATATTTTACACATAATTCTCACAATACCAACAGACTCATCTTCACGTTTATCTTATGATTTGGCTATTTTATATGTTTTAATATTTTTTTTATATTAGTTTTACTTATATTATAATTTATATAAAAGATTTTGTTAGATATATTTTTATTTTTATTTCATATGGTTTAAAATTATATAATAATTAATAAATTGTGTTTTGTATATTATTTAATATACTTTAAATAATATTTATATGCATAAATAATTTTTATTACAAAATAAAATATAATTAAAATTTAAATTATTTTTTATTTTTATGTTACTGTATAAAACTTTTTCAAAAAAAACTTTTTTTAAATAATAATCAAATAATTTTTTAAAAAATTCATAAAAAATATACAAAAAAAGAAAATTCTACTAATACAAGAGCAACGAAAGATAAGATAAGACGCTGCATCAAGCGATGTTCATAAATGTAAAGATCTCTGTACAGAAGAATTGGCCTGTGTCTTTGATCTTTCTTGCTATATGTAAAGCTAATAATAGCATTATTGCCCCAATCTTGTCTTTTTACTTTTGTATCACATCACTTAACTTGGTATTTTATGTTTGCATTTATTATTTCAGTCAGAAATCTCAACTACTAGTCAATCTAAACGTCCACGCCAATGTTCATTTATAAAATACTATATCTCCTTTTGTATTCTTTCTTCAAGTGGGAATAGGATTCTCTTTAAGTGACAATTAATTAATATAAATTGTAGAACTAATGTTTTAAGGGTTAGACTCGAACCGATTTAATCGATTTAATAGTAAAATTTTGAATTTTTATTTGATTTATTTTAATAATTTTTATTATTAAAAATTAATCAAATTTTATAAAATAAAATTAATTAATTAATTTTTATTTAATAATCTCCTTTTTAGTTAAAATTTAATGTTTTAATAAAAAAGATCAACCTTTTTCAATCATTTTATAAATTCTTCATTATTTAATTGATTTTATGACGTTTTAACACCAGTTAAACATTTCAAATCTTAAATGTTTCATTTTATTGGTTTAACTTTCAGTCTAGTTTTGAAAACATTCGTTAGAAATTAGAAGCACAACCTTCCATTTATTTATTATGTTTCAAAATTTATTATTTACTGATTTGATATTCTTAGTGACTGCTTGAATGAATTTTTAGGAGTTCAATAAATAATTTTCTCCACCATAAAAATCATTTTTTAAAAAATGAGTATTTGACTGTAAAATAAAAAAACACTTCTTTAATAGATATAACTTTTTTGGCAGCCAAAATATAACTTTTTAATACGTTCAAATTTGAAACTTTTCAAAAAAACCTCTCAAATGACTTTTTCAGGTATATTTTTTAAATTAATTAATAAGACTATTTTTTAGTCATTTTTACTCTTATATTTTACATATAATTTACATAATATTCACAAATCATTCTTTACATTTATCTTGCAAACTCATATTTTCTATTATAACAAAATGCATAATTTATTATGTATTTAACTATTTACTCAACTTGAATATTTATTTTGAAATTTATATAATATTATTTGGTTTTTTATATATTTTTAATATTATTTTACTTAATTTATAATCCATATAAAAGATTTAGTTAGATATATTTTCATTTATGTTTCACATGGTTTAAAATTATATAATAATTAATACATTGTGCTTTGCATATTATTTAATATATTTTAAATAATTTTTATACAAATAAATAATTTTTATTATAAAATAAAATATAGTTAAAATTAAAAGTGTTTTATATTTTTATGTTATCAAACAGTCTACTGTTTGAAATTCTTTCAGAAAAAACTCTTTTTTAAACGATAGTCAAATAGTCAATTGACTTTTTAGAAAAGTTTTTCTCAAAAAAATCTATAAAAAGCTCTATTAACAAAGGCTTTACTGATATAAGTCCAACCAAACAGTAGCTTAGATTGTATAAAAAACCTCGTCATATTATATTAGTTTTATTTATTCATAATTTACAAATTAAAATTATATTAAAACTTTTAAATTTTAAAATTATGTTACTTTAAATAAAATAAAAAACATCATAAGAAATTTTAATATATTTTAAATTTTTTAATATTTTGGAAGCATACCTTGAAAATTTAATAAATTAATTTTAGGAGACTAATGGGTTCATACCTAATAATATAATCTTTCATCTTATTATTTATTTCAATTCATATATGATCCAAATTATATTAATTATGGCGTTTTTTTATTGATATTGTTTTTATAAATGGATAATCGAGAAATAATAAATTGAAAAATACATCCGTGGCTAAAATGTCATGTTCCTAAATCTCTCCTACCTTCCTTTAAATTCGTATCTACTTTTATTTGTATTGAGACATCATACCAACATTGTTCTCATATCATACCAACATTGTTCTCAATTTCATACCTAACCTCCACTTAACTTCAGAACTAGAAATTGATATTACTTTTTTTTCTCCTTTCACTTAAAAGAACATCAACATAAATTTAACGAACTAGTACATGGGATTTGAAGAGTTTTATTAATAAATTTCACGAACTGATACACGGGATTTAAAGAGGTTTATTAATATGTAACTTTATTTTTAACTGATAAAGAGATTGTTTTCAATACTTTTATTAAAGAAGAGTGATGAATAAACAACAACAACAACAACAACACTTAATAAAAAATTTCCTAATATGCAAGTCTGAGAAGGTTGTCTTACTTCTAATAGAGATACTGTTTTTAAATAGTTTATATGAAGAGAAAAAAATAAAATTAAAAATTTAAATAAGAAAACATCATATTTTGATAGCCATGTTTTAGCTTTAAATTGTTATGTATCATATTAATCTGTTCATACAAACACTTCCTTTTAGTGTTATGAATTTCTGGTTCTAATCAAGAATTTAATGTTATATTGAAATGAAAAAACATAAATCTTCTTAACAATTTGAATTCTTTTAAAAAATAAATAATTTTTAAACATATTGAAAAAAATCCTTATAATTCTTGCTTTTCGAGAAATAATGACTAAATACATGTAACATGACATCACGCGTGAAGCAATTAAATGATATTTTCAACTTAATTCTTAAACTTGAGTTACATTAATTAAATTAAATTTAAACTAATCTCTTAAATAATTAATTTGAGTGAAATTTAATTAGTTTAGATCAAGTTTAATAATTACATTAAGTTACCATGTGAGTAACATTCAATTGATCCATCTGTATCTATTACTTTTTAATGAAAATTTTAATTAAAAATTAAAAATTTTAAAGATTAAAATTTTCTAAAGTTCCCAAAAATATAAAGAGAATATGTATCATTTATTCTTAAAAACTCCAATAGGAGGTGTATGAGACCGGGTTTGATCCTACTCAGCCCGAAGTAAACAAGTTTGATCCTGTTTGATCAGATTGTAAGTTGAGTTCAATTTTTAAAAAATATTTAGGCTTAAAATTTTTTAAAATGATTCAATTTTTTAAATATTTAGTCTTAAAATTTTGATTTTTTAAAAAAATGACATCATTTTTTAAATTATACTCGAAAAGATAAATAGTCAGGTTTAAGCCCGATTAGATTTAAACCCATGTTAAAATTTTAAATTATATTAGAAAAGATAAAAAATTAGGTACTATTATATAACTTTGTACTGGTTAAATTTACGAGTTAGAAATAAGCGGACTAGAATCGTTGTCATTCGCCACACAATAAACCACCACCTCTCGGCCGGTCCAAGCCCGATTGGACTCAAACCCGGGTTAGAATTTTCTAATACGTCCAAACTTGATTCCACCTAAGCCATTGCCGTTTATATGTAGGAGATGCATTAACGCAGGCAAGCAGCCAACCACCCTCATTACTGATGCAGCGGTCAATTTTCGGGAAAATCCAAGGACAGTGAATGCGAATCTTCAATCTTCGTTACGAAACGAGTCATTCTTTGTCTGTCTATGAAGGAGTGAGACCAGATTCGATTGGTTGGGTTTTTATCAATATAATTTTTATCAGTAAAATATTGCTGAAAAGAGTTTTTTTTAACAGTCAATTAGTTGTTTGATTGTCAATTAAAAAAATAATTTTTAAAAAAAATTCTAAAAAAAGTTTTTTTTTAACAGTTAATTAGTTGTTTGATTGTCAATTAAAAAAACAGTTTTTAAAAAAAGCTTCATATAGTACTGTTTGGTAACATAAAAATAAAAAACACTTTTATTAATTTTAATTATATTTTATTTTATAATAAAATTATTTATGCTAAATAATTTTTAAATAAATAGAAAACTGTTTAAATACCACATGTTCTTTTTTATTTATGATTATCTTTCTTACGTGCTCCATATCTAGAAATACCACATGTTGGGCTTGAAGTAAAGGGGACGATCACCGAGGAATAAAAAATAAATGGTTATTAATTGATTGTTATTACGTGGGTCCGAGTTGTTTACGCATATGCGTGTTTAATGTCTGCGTTGAAACACGTAGACGAAGGTTTACGTAAAAACGCAGACGTCGAACGTCTGTGATATTTAGGACAAATATTAAGCCGAAAAAGAAGAACTAACTTAGATGAGAGGGATTGACCAGCAAATGAAACAAAACAGAAGTTGGCTGAAGCAAAAAAGACGTATTTTTTAGGTTATAAACGTAAGTGACGGAAGTGAATTAATAAATAATTTCTCGAAAAAGCTAAAATTTTGATTTTTTTGAAAAGCTTCAAATTTTAACTTTTCAAAAAGTTGTATTTTAACTTTTTCAAAAGTTATTTCTACTTCAAAAATGCTTTTCAAGCATCTATTTTTTCGAGTCTCCAAAAATTGAACCAAATAGACACTTAATTTTAGCGGAATCGTCCCTTTCGAGTTTTCTCCCTCTTTCCTCTTCCTTTACCCTAATCTGTATGTTTTCTTTATGGGTTATTTAATGCTGGGATCGAAACTTGATCAGTTATAGTAAACGGTGTAGTTTTAATTGAATAGGTTTATTAGATCAGCTGTTAAATTTTAAATTCAACTTAAAACTCGGTAGAAAAATTAAACATTAACGATTTTAGGAACTAGTTAATTGTTTAGTTGTTATTTAAAAAAGAACTTTTTTGAAAGAACTTTGTACAATTTTACAACATAAAAATAAAAAGTATTTTTAATTTTA
>JANJEY010000001.1:46912185-46922741 GCA_024703695.1 Erythroxylum cataractarum | reverse complement strand
TATTAATAATTATCAAATTAATTTTATATGTTAAATTAAAATTGTGATTATGTCTAATTAAATGCAAAATGAAATGGGATGTGAAAAACAACAATTCTAAAAAAATCATTATTTTATATAGTTAATTATTATATTTAGATAATTATTATACATATATATATTATATAGATAATTTTTTATGTATAGAAATAATTAAAATATAATAACGATATATATAAAATAAAATTAATAATTGTCATTATTATAATTTTTAAAAACACGGTTGAAGTGAACAGTAAACTAGTAAAATATATAGTACAACTGTATAATATATCAATATAAACTATTTTGTAATTTTTAAAAATTTCAAGGACTATTTTATAATTTTAAAAAATTTTCTGAAACGATACTCAATATCGACCGATACCGATACAGTTTCGTTTCAGCTTCTAATCTAGTACCGAATTTGATACGATATTCATAACATTGCTCGAAAGACAACAACTATTTATATAATATTGCTTATAATTTAGACGTCGTTATTATATTATTACATATCTTTGCTTTAAATGGATAAGTTCAAGCTTGAACCGATCCATCGCCAAGATTGACCGAGGAAAAGGGCAAAACAGAACAAAAGAAAGCAAAGCAAAACCTTGTTGTCTTCTCACTGTCTTGGAAGTTCAGTCCAAAACTTAATTCTTACACGTGTTCCTATTCAATTTTCAATAAGAATTTTATTTTAATGCCCGAAAAGAGAGAGATCAGTCATCAAGATTCATCTTTTAGCAACTCATAAACTTGCAGTACCACATCTTATGCTTTTAATCTTTTCTAGCACCAAACAGAGGCAGAGAAGGATAAGACTGGAAACGAATGCCCACAAAAAGTGACTAAGACATCACATAATGGAACTCACAATCTATCACCACATACAAATACTTGTCCTTGAAGAATTGATTACCAATCGTTTGAAATATCAAGAATGACTATAGACTAAAGAGAGCTTAAACTTCATTAGACTCAAGCCCAAATTTGATAAATGAGCCTTATTTTAAGCTAATTTGAAAAACCTAAACTTTTAGAGTGAGTGGATAAGAGGATGAACAAGAAAGTTAAAAGCTCGAGTTTAAAGTAATTCAGACTGAACTCAGATGCTACAAACTCAAATGTTACATATCCAAGTAGTGTTTTGAGTTTTGAGTTTGTATGTTACAGATCGTATGAGAGAACCAACCCCAAATGCTAGCTTGAAGGGTAAGAGAGCTCACAAGCCTATAAACCCCACATCAGCTTTATTTATTACCAATGTGGGACAATTTTTATCATAACATTGTAGCATTTGAGTTCAGTCTGAATTAGTTTAAACTTGAGCTTTTAACTATATATAGATCTCAAATGAGTCCAAGCTCAATCAAATCAAAATTTAATTTGAACCCTTTTGTAAATCACATATGACTCACTCAATCCAGAACATGTGATGCGTAGGGAAGATTTACTCAATGCATATCTGAAAATATAGTTTGCCACTTTCCTTTAGAAAGGGACCGATGAAAAGTTAAATAATTACCCACAGGGTAGAGACTTGCCATTCCAGCTAGTTGGCCGTGTTGTCCATTTCAGCATTACAAGGACAAACTACAGAGCATGTAGTACAGTTGTAACTGTAAAAACTGTAGCTTGACACATCCTTCCCCCCTCCAAAAACACCCAGCAAGTGGGAACTAGCTACTGATTCATCACCTCCCCTAGTTCACTCAGAAAGCAATCGGCTTTGATGATAGTGGTCAAGTTAATCTTAAAGCATTCGTGTTTTGCCTTTGTCTTAGTCACAACTCCTTTTCTATTGCCTGCAAAAGGGTATGCAATTTCGTGACAAAGTGAATCCATAAACCACTAGAAATGCTCCAACAAAGTCTCCATGGGAATAAGAGAATCAGAATATGACAAGTTGTGGCTCATTTTATCAATAGAGGGATCACGAATCTGTAGCTGTTTCATGTCGTACTATGAAACAAATACTGCAGAATTTAGTGGCTTCCTTGTCAGATGAATGTCACAAGGATTCTACTTTTATTTCCAGTTAAGAAAATTTTGGTGGACAAAATGGACTCTTGCCAGGTTGGTGGACCATGTTCAGCGTTTCAATCACAACCTTTTAGGAAGAACAATCAGACACTTGTCTGATGGAAACAGGATTCTGACCTTTTTACTCGAGCGAGAAGATTTCAATATGAATCTCAAACTTTGTCCTGGAAATTAACTTCGCTGGCTATTTCACCGATGCTCGTTCCGGCAATATATCCACCAGACCATGCATTCTGTGGGAAGTAGAATGAGGCAGTTGAAGGTGCAATAGTAGATAATGTTGCAACTGAACCGCAAGGGAATACTAGGCAATCATATAGCCTCTGAAAGTAGTAATTCTAGTTCAAAAACTAGGTTAGGGATCAGAGAGACACAGAAGGGGGCGCAGGTTTTCTGACAAATGAGATACATGTGGTTATAGACCCTAAGATCAGACAGATTTAGACAAGATCAGTGTAACTTGTTAACGTGCAGATTGCAATTATTGCAAACCACAACATTCAACTGTTATGAATTTTAATGACCTTCAACAGCCTATTATGACGCAGAAGTTTGGAAGACAGGATGCCTTGAGAATTTTTTTGCCAACACACAGGAAATTTAAGTAAACAGGATCTTTTAATGGCAAAAAGATATATAATTAACACATCGTTTTGCAGCATCTTCAGCTCACCTGGAAGTTAAAACCACCAGTCACCCCATCAACATTAAGTACCTGCAAAGATTTTTTACATCAGTAACAGGAAAGGAGATTAGAGTTCATTATTAACTGGAAGTATGAACTATATATCTAAACTGATTAATTGAGGATGTATGCTTGTTATTGCAATAAAGCGGACGAAGGTCTCTGACTTCCATTCTCAAATTAAAACTAGAGAGCCAAAAGGTCTAAATATAAACCTACAGTACCTCTCCGGCAAAGAATAGACGTGGATGTATCTTGCTTTCCATTGTCTTCAAAGAAATCTTGATGAAGCAAAATCTAACCAAGTTAGATTCTGATACATACACAAAGGAACGTGAGAGAGAGAGGGAGAGACAGTGAAAGGACCTCAGACAGAGGAACACCTCCAGCAGTTACAAATTCATCCTTAAAGGGACCCTAGGTAAGGATACATGCATTTCAGGTAAACGAACTGCAAAAATAACTCAAGCAATTGACATTATGAATCCAAAGTATGGGATTCCACCTTTGCTGTTACTTGAAATGTACAGTGTTTTAAAAGATGAGCAACAGAAATCATGGAAGCATTTGACATTGATGCCCATAAGGTTTCTCCATCTAGACTCTGCATATTTACAAAAAGAGTTCAATTCACAGAATAGTTATATGGTTAAACAGAAAAGGAGAATAGTCTTTTTAAGAAAGCCAAGAAACCTCATGGTCCAATATATATTTCCAAAACCTCTTTGCAAGGCCAAATTCTGAAGGAAAGGAGTTGAGCCTTTTATGCTTCTGTAAAACAAGTGAATAGAATCTAATCACTTAGACATTGATGGTATTATCGCCAGGAAGAGGGAAATGCATCATGGAAGTAATTTACCAACAAGCAATGAGACAAAGTCGGGGGAAGTGATCAGCTGTGGCCACACATTCCAAAAACACAAGGGAACCCAGATATTTCATAAGGTATTTCGTCAACAAAATTCTCATCCTTTCAATGGCTAAGGGGTCAGCCTATGAGCCTCTAATTTAGAGAATTCCTATCTTAAAGAAGTGCTACTCAGATACCACAAGCAATTAGTAAAAGGTGATAATTTGCCTGTTTCAGTGCACTATAAGTCAATATACTTAGGGCAATCACGGTGCTGGAGAAGCAAAGTACTAGATGAATAAATACCGCATACGTATTCTTGTGCTGATAAAGCATCGATTTTATGTCTTCAATATGTAAACTTGGTAAAAAATCCACCATAAGTATGCCTGCTCCAAATGGGATCCAATTATGAAATTACATGGTGCAATGTAATAAGATAAAGAAAGAAGACCAAAGAATTCTATTACCTTTGTAACTGCAAGTGTGCAATTCTCGTGCCCCCCAAGCAGATAGTCGAAGAATTACTGGCCCGCTGAGTCCCCAGTGAGTAACTAACATTGGACCAACCTGAAAACTATGAACTTCAGTTATATTTATAATCTCCAAAGCAATTATATTTACCAAAGCAACAAAACATGCCTGCGTAAGGTGTGAAACATTCCTCTGAACATTTTCTAGTTTCAGCTTGGCTTCTACCTTAGGAAATGTTATCTGAGAAACAGAATGTGAAAATGAAAAAAAATTATCAATCAGACGTTAATGCTGTTTACGTTAATGCTGTTTAGTTTAAGCATCTAGATACTACACAAGACAAGTTCAGGAAAAAAATTTACGGAAAGAAAGTCATTGCAAGCCATATTGCAATAACTACACTGGCATAAATCACCACCCACAAAGCACTGACTGCGTTACAAGTTCAATAATATCGACAAAGTAGCCATTTCTGGTTCATCATCGAACAAGACAAGGAAGAGCATTCCACTCATTCATTTCAAAATTTTGTACAGAACTTCAGCCAATACCGGTTAAAATGTATGAAATGCTTTTGGTATTACATGTATTCAAGAGTCCAATGTTTAAGCACCGCAAGAAAATTGGGCAGTCTGACTGAAGTACACCTCATCAATCAATAAACTGATGACATTTTTAGGCAACTTCACATGGAATACAACCTCTGACCACCATGGTATCAAATATACCAATCGAGTAGTCAAAAAGATAAATTGCAGCTAGAGTTTCAGCCAATGTTTTGTGAATGACAATAAAAATGGTAACTCCCAATAATAGAATGTATCAATGGGTTAAAGAATCGTTATTAAATAAATGAGGGTTTGTCATATTCTGTTCTTAGGTTTAAATCCACACATCTTGAATCAGTATGATTAAAACCACGTGAAAGTAAAAGGGGGAAAAAAAAAGAAACAGATTTTGCTATTTTAGTAGTTGCGTAGGAAGCCAATCAGGAGAAGTTACCCCTGCCAACTCTGTGAGCAGCGGATCTTCAATCTTAAAAGTGAATAAGCTCGGTACTGGATCTACAATCGAATGACCAAGTTGAGCTGCCAAACTATAACCCTGGGAGAAACAACTAATTAGGAGATATTTTACATGGATTGTGATTAGCAAGTTGTTAATTTATTAGTACCTGCCGGCTACTTCCACTCGCAATCAGCAGATAATTAGCTTCCACATACTCAATGGGATCACTTGTACGTTTCTCAACCTTTAGCAGAAACTTTCCGTTCGCATCAGTGGATGCTTTTGTAACTACTTTTCCTGTCTGCAAGGAAACTAGAGGAACTCCAATTTTAACATACATATCTTTCAAGAGAAACAAGGCTCTGCTGCTTATCACACTCAAGGTCAGGTACTAAATTAGTAACCAACAGACAAAAAACATTTCCAGATATGGAAAGATTAACATGACACAAATTAAAGAACAAAAAACAGAAAAAAGAAACACAAGAAAATCATTAAAATGGAGTTGCACATGTGTTTTGTCAACAAGGATGTACAAAATCCAAACAAGTGACAAAAGCATACCTCCCCTTTCATCTGCCTCGGTCAGAAGACAACTGATAATTGAAGACGAACTATTGCTGACTGGAAACACTCTTCCATCACCCTCAACCTACACATAGCAGCACACAAATAGCATATAAAAGATAAAAGGGAGAACCATAACGTCTGCAATTTTGAACAAAACCTTTAAGTCCACCCCATGATCAGAAAACCAAGACATGGTATCCACTGGACCGTGCATGTTGAAGAAGGATCCTCTCAATTCCCTATGACCCCTTGGATAATGTTCTGCCAAACTCTGCAACCGACAAAGAACAACAGAAACCATATATCTGAAAATCATTTCAACTTTGCACGTGAATGAAATGTTGAATTAATAAGATTATAATCCAATTTCCATCGCAAACTAAACATTCTACAGGTGGTGAACTCTAAGCAGTAACATCATGAAGTAATAAACAGCTAGTCAGGATATACTCAGAGTTGCCGTACGGGAACAAACTCTAAACAGTCGAAAGATACTTTACCAGATTATCCGTATAATGTCCATTTGTCACATTGCATCTGCCTCCCCCCGATATTTTCACCTGAGAGCAACAGGGAAACACTGCATGTCATTGGACCTGACTAAATTCAAAACTTACACGAATCAACCTAACTAGTAAAAGAGAACAAAAAGGTTGCACCTTTGACAGAGGCTTTCCTTTCTCTACAACCACCACTTTAAGATGAGGAGCTACAGTTTTTGCTCTAATTGCTCCATAAACTCCTGCTGGACCACCACCCACCACAACCAATATTTCTTCGTTCTACAGCCATCAATATCCGTAAACACACAAGTAAATACAAAAACAAACCCGAAAGAAGCTGTAACAGGAAAAATAGAGTGCCAAACATCTAGCAGACCAAAAAAATAAAGAACCAAACTTTCCTGTGAAAAAGAAAGAAAGAAGCACACTTGAAATCTGCAAACCTCACCATCTGGGCAATGAGACTCGCAGCAGCCGTAAATTTACGTTTTTTAGGGGCTAAAAGAAGATAACCATAGTCGCACCTGACACTTAATCTTGGAGACATTCTAAGTAAGAAGCTCATGGATACTAAAGCACCAATAAACCTTTCAACCTCCGAGTGCTCCAATGGTTTAGAGTAAAAAGCTAGTCTCTTGTCCTGTCTTTATATAGAAATATCTACTACCTGCAGGTAT
This sequence comes from Erythroxylum cataractarum, assembly GCA_024703695.1. Classification (NCBI taxonomy): domain Eukaryota; kingdom Viridiplantae; phylum Streptophyta; class Magnoliopsida; order Malpighiales; family Erythroxylaceae; genus Erythroxylum; species Erythroxylum cataractarum. Next base: position 46,915,907 of record JANJEY010000001.1, on the reverse strand, counting down.
ACGGTAAGTAGCTTGTAGATAATTGGTGGCGAGAATCCAACGGCTGACACGAATTCACCTTGGGTAACTGAGCCACCCAGCTCCTTGCTCTTCCGTACATGAGCTTTAGCGTCCAAGCATGGAGGCGTTGCATGTCACTCGCGCAATTCTGCGAGAACATGACTCAACTCAACGCTCTTCATGCCACTTTTATTGTTCATGGTATTCACAGAAACAACTATGCTATAAGCAAAGTAATCGCCTTTTGCGCTCTGTCTCCTCGAGGTGATCTATCGTATGCGTCTCTTGTGTTCAATCACATTGAAGCACCTAATTCGTTCATCTATAACACTCTTATTAGAGCCTATTGTCGGAGCTCAGAGCCTCACTTGGCTATGAAATACTTTGATCTCATGGTGAGAGATGATAGTACGAGACCCGACAACCACACGCTTCATTTTGCGCTTTTGGCATGTGCAAATGCTTGTTGGCTGGTATTGGGGAAGCAAATGCACAACTGGGTGTTAAAAAGCGGGTCGCTTTGGGCTGATGGGCACGTTCAGACGTCGGTCGTGAGATTGTACAGTCAGTGCAGACTTATGTGTGATGCACGAAAGTTGTTCGACGAAATTTCTCATCCAGATGTCATTCAATGGAACATACTTATAAATGGATACGTTCGATGGGGTATGCAGAGCGAGGCTTTAGGGGTATTCAGAGACATGTTGGGTTCGGGGTTTGAGCCTGACGAGTTCTGTGTAACTACGGCGCTTACAGCTTGTGCTCAATCTGGAGCCCTTAGGCAAGGACAGTGGATTCAGGAGTATATCCAGAGGCGGAAATATTTAGAATTCGACGTGTTTGTAGGGACAGCCCTTGTTGATATGTATGCAAAATGTGGATGCATAGAATTAGCTGTGAAAACTTTTGAGGTGATGCCTAAAAGGAATGTGTTTTCTTGGGCAGCCATGATTGGAGGATTTGCTGTTCATGGGCATGCAAGGGAAGCAATTCAGTGCTTGGAGAGAATGCAGATGAAAGATGGGATCAGACCTGACGGAGTTGTACTATTGGGGGTCTTAATGGCATGTACACATGCAGGATTGGTGCAGGAAGGCAAATTTTTCTTGGAAATCATGGAATCAAAATATGGGATTGTTCCTAAACATGAACATTACAGTTGTGTAGTGGACTTGCTGTGTAGAGCGGGTAGATTAGAGGAGGCACTTTCATTGATAAAGAAAATGCCCATGAAACCGCTTGCTTCAGTTTGGGGAGCTTTATTAAGTAGTTGTCAAACACATAAGAATGTGGAGCTTGCAGAACTCTCTTTCAACGAGCTTTTACTGCAGAACAATGGTAATGAAGCAGAAGAAGAAGTGGCTTTTGTTCAGCTATCAAACATTTATTTTAGTGCTCAGAGACATGAAGATGCACGTAGAGTACGAAGATTGATAGGTGACAGAAGGTTGAAGAAAACAACAGGATGTAGCCTGATAGAGGTTGATGGTGCGGTGTCTGAATTTGCCTCAGGAGATGTATCACACAAGCATATTACTAAAATTCATGCAATGCTGGAACTGCTCCTCCCTGACTTGGTAATCTTATGAACTCAGCAAATTTTCTCGTCTAGCCTGTCAAAGAAACATCAGTCAATATAAAATGTAAAAGAACTTGAAAGATCAGATCTTTCTTCTGCAACTGTGAAAATTTGAGTCTGGAGATGAATATGCATAATGAAAACTACAAAAAGAGCCAACAAAATCGTTACATAATTGAAAGTACACTGCTTTTATAAGTTTTCAGACAAAGAAAATATTGTTCTGTTGTGACTTTTTTTTACAAATTCATACATCTGTATGAACAGCATTGCATCAGCACTTCCTAATGTTGTGGAGCTGCATAAATATTCATAGTGGTTGTTCAAGGAATCCTGCTGTGAGATGGATCCACAAGTTCCATGATATTCGGAGCTCCTGTTAAATCATACAAACCAATGAATCATGCATGGCATCTATTGCCATGAAAAACAAAAAGAGGAATACGAAATTGTGCATTAGAATGACCAACAAGTAGGGATGACATATTGATTTGAGCCTCAACCGGTTCCATATTGGTTTTATCCACCAAGTCCACCGTTCCTGATCAGGCTTTGCCGATCCTTGATCACATTTTCTTGATCTTCATCTGCTAACAGGCATTTCTCATGGTTGGTTTCAACCGATTTGGCTCTCTGGAAAATCTGGAGAAAATATAAGAATCAACAAAAAGAGTCAGGGATAGATCAACATACGTACATTGATCATTACTCAGAAATCAATTATTATGATTAAAAAAAAAAGGAAACCTGATGATTTGATGGTCTATTGGATAAGAATTTCATCAGACGTGGGAAAGTGTTCCTGGCTTTGTTTTGTGCTATGGCTATGACACCACTCAGGTATCAGCTTCAATTGCGTTATGGCTCTGATACCACTCAGGGACCTTACGGGCACAGGCACACAGGGAATCTATGACGCTTTTCTGACTAACCCAATGTTAATAACGGTTGCTAGGACTGATTTGTTCATCCTGATGCAATTTGATGTAGAAATTTTCGATGAACCTGTATTTAAAATAGGATGGAACAGTATTGGAGTATTGCGCACTATTTGATCACCATTCCAATCAGCTTTCTTTACCAGAAGAATACTTATTCGAGTTCTTTATTAAAAGACTCCAACCAGAAATTGGTGTGACGGTGAAGTTACATAAACCAAACTCCTTGCACTAGGCATATACGCTGGCTCGAAAGCAAGAAGCCATATTGATATCTGCAGGCAATACTCTGTTGAATCGGAACAATGTCACGAAGAATATGAATACTAGTGGTCATTCCAACTTCCATTCGAAGAGGCAACGGGCCACCAACATAGCACGGAACTCAAGTTTGGAAGGATTGTGTAACTTTAGAGAGTGGACGATGATGCTTCAGTGGGAAGGAAGGGTGATAACACACAAAAACGGAAACAAACTCTCAACCATGTAGAGAGGAAAAATTCTATTTCCAAAATCCACCATAAATGTGTTTCAGTACACCTTTATAGCTACTGTCGACGGTTATTCAACAAAGAAGAAAAAGAAAATTAGCTAACATAAGCTGAGCTGGCAAGCTAAAAAACTAGAATCGGAAAATAGAAAAAAATAAAAATAATAAAAATAATAAACTCAAAGGCGGGAAACCAGAATGAGCGCTAACACTCCCCCTTAAGCTGGAGGAGGTGACCGGAACATCCCCAGCTTGGACAAAAGACGACGAAACTGAGGTGAAGGTAAAATCTTGGTCAAGACATAAGCAAGCTGATGTGCAGTAGGTAAATAAGCAAGTTGCAACAACCCTTCCAAAACCTTTTCCTTGGTAAAATGACAATCAAGTTCAATATGTTTGGTCCGTTCATGAAAAACAGGATTCTTCGCAATGTGCATAGCCGACTGATTGTCACAGTGCAAAGTAACAGGAGTTAAAGACGTGACCCCAAGTTCTTCCAATAAGCGAACAATCCAGGTGAGCTCAACGGAAGCGTGGGACATTGTAGCACCCCACACCCGACGAGACCCGAACCCGATATCCACGATGATATCTGAGCTCGTGACCCGCGAGGGTGGCGTACTAGAACAGTTACTACCTTTTAAAACTCGATATGACATTTTTCTTTTCTTACGAAAACAGTTGAGTGCGCAAAACAATAATGATTTGGCCCAAT
>JANJEY010000001.1:46841303-46854904 GCA_024703695.1 Erythroxylum cataractarum | reverse complement strand
AGTCCCATCACTATACTTCAAAGCTAACATCTGCTTTATTAAGAACATCTTGTTGTTCCCAATCTTTCGAGCATACAACTTCTCAAACTGTTCCCACAAGTTCCGAGCATGTATTTCACCAGAAATATGATTCAACACATTGTTGTCAACCCACTGTCTGATAAAACCACACACCTGCCTATGCATTAGAGTCCATTCTTCACCTGATTTATCATTAGGCTTTTTAGTGGCAAATAACGGTAAGTGAAAATTCTTCACATAAAACAGATCCTCCATCTTGCCCTTTCAAATAGCATAATTGGCACCATTCAAAGCAACTATCCTACTAGTGTTGACAACTTTCATTGTTCACCACAACTATAAATATCTTGAACCAAAAAGCTCTGATACCACTTATTAGGAAAGGAGGAGTCGGTCACGCAACGGAAACAAAGTAACCATAACTAATAAACCTTTCTTTGTGTGAACAACCATAACCAATACCAAAAGAAAAAAACAAAAACTAACAAACTCACAAATGCAAGAAACTAAGCAGAAAGAAATAAAGAACATAGGCAATTTTTACGTGGAAAATCTCCCTCAATGTGAAAAAGGAAAAATTACGGGATCTAGTCCAGTAAAGAAAAACTCCACTATCACCAATCAAATTACAAAGAGTTTTTCACCTCTAAATATAACTAGAGTCACCACTCAACTCAAGATACAACAATAATCATCAACAAGATGAAAGAATCAAATAGTTAAGAACAATATCACCCTTAGAATATGACAACAACTTCGACTGAAGATCAAGGTACCTTAGAGACCTCCAAATCCAATATCCACCATTCAGAATGAAGAACAATGAGAGAGGAATCATTGGCTAAAATTTCAGGTCAATCTGACAAGAAATCGGTATGCGATCGAAGGTTAGAAGAAGATTGCACAATGCTGAAAAAAAAAACAAAAATTCTTCTCTTTTCTCTTTTCCCTCTCCTTTCTCTTCTAGTTGAATCTCTCCTCTTTTAACCTATTTAGGGTTAAAAATACCCTTTTATACTTAGGCTTTGGGTTCCACTTATAAGTGACCCAAACTCAACACGTTGGATTAGATTGTAATCAAGTTGCTGAAGAAGGCCATAGCAAAAAGTTGTCGTTTTCGCAGTTCCAGACTGTGCCAACTGAATCACATTGAGACCCGTGCAAAAAGGAACAATTCCTCTTTGCTGAATTGCAGAAGACTTCTCAAAACCTGAAAAGGAAAAGAGAATGTCAATCAACAAATCCAAATGCCCCAAGCAGGTTTGAAAACCGTTAATGTAAGTAGGTAAGCCACCATAAACCTACCATAAGCATAAATGCCCCTTAAAAGGTTTTCTTGCAATCCCATTGCATCAAAGCTATCATAAACCTCATCGTATGATAGCTTTGGAGTATCTTATTTTGCACTTATACTCTTACTAATATATCTCACCATATGTTATATACGTTCATGTGGTATAACAATTTTATCTAATTAACATAAATGCATTTACTTAATGGGAGTGACTTTATTGCTATAAATATTGGTTTATCACACTTTTAATAACAAATTTGTAACTACTGAATAAAAGTAAAGGTGACAACGAGTTGAGTTGAGTTTATGTCTAGGCCCAAAAGTTTTTTGTTGGGCTTTAAACTGGAGTCTAAGCTTGATCGGGTTTGGGTGGCTTGAATTTCGATTGAACCTAAACTAAATTTAATTAAATATATTTTAATTTTAAAAAATAAAAAATAGCATCATTTCTTAACTAATAACTTTATTATTTTTTATAAATCCAACTTAAGTTAATAAGTTAAACTAAGTTTTAATTAATAAATATTTTAAAATTAATTAATTGTATATAATCCAAATATTATTAATATACATCATCTTTTTCTTAACTACACTAATTAAAGATCAAATGTTCCAACCTCTATCTAAATCTAATTAATTAAACATTTATATACCAAAAAATATTGATAAATTATTCTTATATTATTTTTATAACTTCAACTTAAGTTTCAACAATAAATATTTTAAAATTAATAAATTATTAATAATGCAAATAATATTAATTTATACAATGTTTATTTCATAAACTTCATTTTTTCTTAATTACAATAATTAAAGCTTCAAGCTTCCAGTCTTCCCTCTCCACGTTAATGTAAAACTACTTGATACCTGTTAAATGACAAAGGATAATTTCGGGTCATGGGCTATAAGACCTGTTGAGACATACACATGGGCCACACAAAACAAAGCAATACATATTAGTTCTATTTTTCCATTAAGTTCCATTCAGTTCTTTTTGTACAGATATTTCTTAGCTGTCTTAGTGTCCTTTTCTGTTATAATGTTTCTAGAAGGTAGTGACCGTAGCCAATAGCGTGAGTCAAGTTTTTAGTATAAGAGTTCCCCCTTCTACACACCCAAATCATGATGAAATACATATTTATTCATCTACCTTTAAATCATTTTCATGGTATCAAAGCCTAAGGTCTGATCCACACTAATCTACTCCCAAAATGTCTAACATGGCAGACGAAAATGAAGCCAATAACCCCACACAAACCACTGACCTAGAGACATACTCTATCACAAGCACAAAAAAAAACCCTGAAGTTATTCTAGTCACTACACTATTCAATGGCAATAATTACCTGACCTGGAGCAAGTCCATGATGATAACTTTATGTGCCAAAGAGAAGCTCTCCTTCATAGATGGAACATGTGTACAACCTACGGAAGATAGAGTACTCTTTGTCAGATGGAAATGTGCAGACTTTATGGTGAAGTCATGGATCCTTAACTCCATTATTAAGGAGCTAAGTGATGACTTCTTGTCATTCTCCACAACCAAAGAAATCTGGGAAGAGTTGAGAGAGAGGTTTGGTGAGGCCAATGGGTCATTGCTGTATCAAATAGAAAGAGAAACTAGTTGCTTTAAACAAGGTAATCTCACCATTTCTACATATTACACAAAACTAAAGAAACTTTGGGATGATTTAGCTAGCCTAAGCCCTATACCTATATGCACTTGTGATGCGGCCAAGGCTATTACTATCAAGGAAAACACACATAGACTGGTGTAATTTTTGATGGGATTAAATGAGGATTATGAACATGTGGTCAACCAAGTCATGCTAATGGAACGATTACCCATGATCAATAGAGCTTTTGTTATGATGCAAACAGTGGAGAGGCAAAAGACAGTAAATTCCAACCTCAACAGTAACCTAAATGTGGCTTTAATGGTAAGACAAACCAACTTTAACACCAATAAAGATGGAAGAAACACAAGAAAGACATTCACCAAGAAGGAAGACAAGTATTGTGAAAAGTGTGAGAAATCAGGACATACCATCGAAACTTGTTTTAAGATCCATAGTGTGCCTGACTGGTATAAAGAGCTAACTGGCCAGAAGAACAAAGAGAATTTGGTTGCAACTGCTGATACTCCTACAAACACACAACACGAAGTCAATGAGAAAAATGAAAGAAATGGACAAATCTCATAAGGCTTGCCCACTTTCATTCAACAGGAGATATCAAAGGCTATTAAAGGAAAGGCCACGAGTGAGGTAAAGTTTGGTGGGCTTGCAAATTTTGCAAGTAATAGCATGAGTTACAATAATAGTCATAGTGCAGAAAATGAATGCATGTGGTTGGTTGATTCAGGTGCTTCATCACACGTGATCACATATCTTGTTTTTTGCAATAAATATGAACCAAATAATTTGTATGAACCAGTAACACTCCCAAACGGCAAAAAGCAACAAGTGAAACAAGTATGTAAGGCCTCTATTGGAGACAAAATTACCCTTGATGAAGTCCTACATATCCCTAACTTTTTCAAGAATCTACTCTTTGTGCACAAACTCACAACATAAAATGAAATTGCAGCTATCTTCAACAGACTAACAATGTTATAGCGGTTATCAAGGCCAGAAGTGGGCTGTATGAGTTGACAAAGGACAACTTAATACCTCCAGGAACCTTAAAAGGAACCTCCCTAGATTTTTTTCAAAACCAAAATTTTGTGTTTAGTGATACTGTTTCTGTTAATACCTAGCATAGTAGACTGGGGCATGTTTATAAGGAAAAAATGCAACATATTAATGAAGTCAAAGGTTTTTAATCCAATTTATCCAATTTTCAAATCTATCATATGGCAAAACAACACAGGAAAACTTTCCCTAAACACAAAATACAAAGCATTAAACCCTTTGAAGTCTTACACCTGAATCTATGGGGGGCTTATAGGGTACCTACCCTAGATGGATCTCAATTCTTCCTAACCATGGTAGATGACTACTTTAGAGCCACCTGGACTTTCTTACTCAAGCACAAAGACAGAACACACCCTACTATAACACAATTCATCCAATCTATAGAAAAACAATATGATGCAAAGGTACTCAGAGTCCAAACAGACTATGAGAAAGAGTTTATAAATTACGAATGCAAAAAGTTCTCAACAGACATGGGAATAATGCATCAAAAAAGTTGTCCATACATTCCACAACAGAATGGAGTGGTGGAGATCAAACACAAACACCTATTGCAAATCATAAGAGCCCTACTATTTACAACAACTTACCAAAATCATACTGGGGAAAAGCTCTTCTCACTGTGATGGAGGACCATCAAGCCCAAGTCCAAGACCAAAAGGAAGCCTTTAAAGGAGAGGAGAATGATGGAGGTCCATCAAACCAATCGTTAGAAGACGTTAATAATATGGGCTTCAATCCACAAGTAGTGATGAAGAAGGCATGGTCGAAGAAGAAGAGCCCAATCTTATTTTGAAGCTGCAAATCATGTTGAAGTCGTTTGGAGTTTGCCAGGCCTTGATTTATGAAGCCCAAAACCAACCATTTGAAGGAGTTATTTCATCCAACAAAGGGAGTCTTTGCTGTGCACTTTGACATGGTTTTACAGCCCAAAAAGCATCTCAAGCCCAGCCAAAGTGATGAGAAGAATAAGAGCCTTTAATTTTAAATTTACTTTCCTTTTATGCATTTATTTATTTTCCTTTAAGAGACCTTTTATTTGTAGCCTTTATGGTAGTAGTTATGAAGGTTTTATTTCCTTATTTATGATATTTAATGGTAATATTATGGGCTGATGAGAAACCAAACTTGTGGTTATCCATCAAGACCCTTAGTTTGCCTTACATTTCCTTATATATGCATTTTTAATCTCTCTAACATGGACGATTATGCATTAAAAATTAAGAGAGAATTTGCTTTTGCAATTTATTATCTTTCCTTGGGTTTTGTTAGTTTCCATAAACTAATAGGGTTTTGTTTGTTTCCAAAAACAATAATCCTTTTCATTCATTTCCATATTAAATTCCATTGTCACACCTTTCCAAACATATCCAAACTAAATCTATCATAACTTCTAAACCATTGATCCAATTGAAACACTTCCTTCTTCAGTGTTGTATTTCACTTCTTGAAATTCAATTTAGAATCAAGAACAACTCGAAAATTTCCAGTCATTTGCCCAAAAATGCACTTTGAAATTGTCTAACTATTGAGCTAAAAGTTTCAGCACTTTCCTAATCCAGAACCTATCTATCAAGAAAATTCATAATTTTTTTTCTCAACATCAAATTGTCACGATTCCTTCACCAAAGTCATATCCCACATCATGTTCTACAATTTTGCTTCAAGAATCACCTCCAAATTCTAAGTCATTTGTCCGGAATTTTCCTTACATTCTACCTATTCGTTTGTACTCAAGAAATTCCAATTTTTACAAAACTTCAACCATTATACCTAAACACCATAACCATCACTTCCAGCCACCTTATACCACCACACTCCATCATTTTGGTATCAGAGACAAAGGAATTGACGACCTAGGACTTTGGGTTTGAAGATGTTTTCCTAAAGTTTTGAATTTTGTTCGAAATCGACGAGTTCATCTGTTCTGAGCAGTCCGTACACCTCTAGTTCGAATTTTTTGTTGTTGTTTTTCTGGGTGGTACTACAGCTATTGAATTTTTTGTGACTCAAATTTTGAAGTCAATACGAGATCGTTTATTTTAAACAAATTTTGGAATTCTGCCCAGTTTTTCTGTGTATTACCAATCTGTTTGTGACTATTTGAACGGGTTCCCCTTGTAATTTTTTGAAGATATTTTACAGGGTTGTACATTAATGTGTTATAAGCCTCTTTGTCAAATTTGAGCTTATTTGATCATAGTTTACTTTGGGAAATAATTTTTCTCCTTAAACTGGTTTGATTTGTTTTGAGTTTGCACCACGACTCTTTGTGATATTGAAGAAAGAAGGAGGTAGAGAGAATTGCGCCATCAACTTGAGGCATGGAACATTGAGGAAGAAAAAAGGAGAAGGAGAAAGGAAAAAGATGAAGAAATTTATAGTTTGGATTGTCGAGTCCTTAATGTAAATCGAACTTATGATGATGATTACTATTATTATGAAGAAGATTATTATGAATATGAGTCCTAAGAGTATGAACATGAAAACTATGGTCATGGAAAGCTAGAGGCCAATTATTTAAAGCAATCTTATGAGGAATTTCAGCCTTATGAACACATGAGATGTCCTAAGTGTTGGGGTTTTGGACACTTTGAATTTGAATGTCCTAATCTTCAACCTATCACAATTGAAGAGGTTCAAGAAATTGAAAGAGCAATTGAGAGGAGGCTGACTATTTAGGGCAATCCTTTGAAAAGGAAGAAGTGACCGGAAATGTAGAATCCTTGGAAGAAATTGAATGTTTGGAGTCCTTTTATGAAGAACATATTGAAGAAGCAATGCAACATCAAGCAAAAGAGGAGGAACCGTTGGAGTCTGCCAATGAAGAAGCCATCGACTCCCATTTGGAAGATGAGGTAAAAAATGATTATACGCCTTTATCTGTTGATGATGTTGAGCATGTAGACTCTAGTATACATTGTGTTGCGCCCATTGATGACGAAATTGCTTCATTTGATGTTTCACCTTTCATGGAAAATGATGTTGAAGAAGAAGTGTTTGTAGTTTGTAGTTCTCCACCAAACTTGGAAGACAAGCTATCCATAGACAATACCACTCATGAAGAAAAATCTTTTGCACTATTCTCACTCTTAGAAATCCCTCCACACACCTATATCAACCCTTATGATGTTCTACTAAGCCAATTATCACATAAACACCAAATAGAAGCTTTTATGTTTCATGACTATGGGAATAAAACTTGGTGTGATTGGATTAAGACAATAGAGTAGGTTGGATACTTTGGTTTGTTGAAGGCTTTTAAAGGTGCAATCTTGCAACTGAGCTCCAAAACTCTTTGTGGTAATATTGAAAAACTTTTGAAATATAACTATGGAGTTCATTGTTTGATTGTTCATGGGCATGATGTTAATTATGGTGGATTCATCCTACTACTCTTCAAGGATGAAGGAAAGTCCTCCCAAGAATGGGAGAATGATGGAGGACCATCAGGCCCAAGTCTAACACTAAGAAGAAGCCTTTGAAGGAGAGAAGAATGATGGAGGTCCATCAACCCAAGCATTAGAAGATGTTACTAATATGGTCTTCAATCCACAAGTAGTGATGAAGAACTTGAAAAAGAGCTCAATCTTATTTTGAAGCTGCAAATCTTGTTGAAGCCCTTTGGAGTTTGCCGAACCTTGATTTATAAAGCCCAAAACCAACCATTTGAAGGAGTTATTTCAGCCAACAAAGGGAGTCTTTGCTGTGCACTTTGACATGATTTTGCAGCTCAAAAAGCATCTCACGCCCAGCCAAAGTGATGAGAAGAATAAGAGCATTTAATTCTAAATATACTTTCCTTTTTTGTATTGATTTATTTTCCTTTAAGAGACCTTTTATTTGCAGCCTTTATGATAGTAATTATGAAGGTTTTATTTCCTTATTTATGATATTTAATGATAGTATTATGGGCTGATGAGAAACCAAACTTGTGGTTATCCATCAAGACCTTTAGTTTACCTTACATTTCCTTATATATGCATTTGTAATCTCTCTAACGTGGATGATTATGCATCAAAAATTAAGAGAGAATTTGTTTTTGCAATTTATTATCTTTCCTTAGGTTTTATTAGTTTATAGGGTTTTGTTTGTTTCCAAAAACACTCATCCTTTTCATTCCTTTCCTTATTAAATTCCATTGTCACACTTTCCAGACATAACCAAACTAAATCTATCATAACTTCTAAACCATTCCTCCAATTGAAACACTTCCTCTTCAATGTTGTAGTTCACTTCTTTAAATTCAATTTAGCCTCAAGAATCACCCTAAAATTCCCAGTCGTTTCCCCATAAATACACTTTAAAATCGTCTAACTATTGAACCCGTAGTTTCAGCACTTTCCTAATCCAAAACCTATTTATCAAGAAAATTCATAACTTTTTTCTAGACATCAGATTGTTACGATTCCTTCACCAAAGTTGTAGGCCACATCCTATTCTACAATTTTGCTTCAAGATTCACCTAAAAATTCCGAACCATTTGTCCGAAATTTTCCTTACATTATACCTGTTCATTTGTACTCAAGAAATTCCAATTTTTACAAAACTTCAACCATCATACCTAAACATCATAACCATTACTTCCATCCACCTTAGACCACCACACTCCATCACTCTACCACCTACCTCTTAAACAGAATTCCCACAAAAGTCCTACAATGGCAAACCCCAAATGAGAAACTACACCAAAATAAACCAACCTATGCATATTTGAGAGTTTTTTGGTGCCTATGTTTTGCCTTAGATAAAACACCCAACAAGATAAAGTTAGACCCTAGATTCTTGAAATGTGTTTTCCTAGTATACATGTCAGATTACAAAGCCTACAGGGTCATGGATATTAACACAAAAATCATCTTCAATTCAAGAGATGTCACCTTCTATAAAAATACCCTTCCCTTTGCAAATACAACTATAACCCCTTAAACATAGCCCATTACCCCCATTCCTTCACAACACAGTAGACGATGATGATACGCAAACAGTAGCACAAAAAGACATGCCAGGGTTGCCAAATACATAAAACATTGAACACACACCATAACTCACAGAAACATAACCACAACTAGACATTGCCATCAATCAAGACACAACTACAGATAACAATGTGAGGAGAAGCCAAAGAATCCATACCACACCAAAATACCTTGATGATTACATCCACCAAGCCTCTGTTCATCACTCCACTTCTTCCCTCGATAATGCTAACAACATTTTTAAGTTTTTTGGTCCTCCAGGAACAACAGAAGACAAAGACTAAAGCTTTCATATTGCATATAAACAAGAATACAAAGAGTTCATTGGAAATGTGTCTACTGTTTTTAAACCCATGTTTTATGAAACAACAAGAAAGTCAAAAGAATGGGTGGACTCTATGGATGCACAACTAGAAGCCTTAGAAGACAACCAAACTTGGGTTCTCACACAACTGCCTAAGGGGAAGCGAGCAATAGCATCAAATGGGTATACAAAGTTGAATATAATCCAGATGGTACAAATGACATGCTGAAATCAAGGCTGGTCGTGAAAGGATTCAATCAAAGAGAAGGGGCGGACTACTTAGAGTTTTTTGCACTTGTAGCTCAGGTTGTAACGATAAGGGCATTTCTAACTGTAGCTACAATAAAGAAATGACCTATACTGCAATGCGACATAAATGATGCTTACCTACATGGTCACCTAGAAGAAGAACTATACATGCTATCACCACAAAGTTACAAGAAAGCAAAGGAGGGAGAAGTTTTCATACTAATAAAGTCCATTAATGGACTCAAACAAGCAGGTTGACAGTGGCATAAGGAGTTGACAATGAAACTAAAGCAATTGTGATTTGAAAAATCAGAGTCATATTATTGCCTATACACCAGAGGCCAAGGTTCAAATTTTATTGCCATCATCATCTATATGGATGGCATTCTTATTACTTAAGCAGAAGAAGATCACCTAATTACTGTTAAGCAAGATCTCAACAAGGCATTTACAATCAAAGACCTAGGATATGCAAAATTTTTCTTAGGAGTTGAGATAGCCAGATTAGAAGTAGGAATGATCCTTAGTCAAGGCAAGTACGTGAGGGATATCTTACAAGAGATTAATTTACTTGATTGCAAACCATGCGTAACACCCATAGTACCAGGAAAAAAACTTACCATCGATGAGGGTGAGCCACTCAGAGACTCGAAATACTACAGGAGGATCGTCGGTAGACTGCAATACCTAAACTTTACGAGACCAGATCTCACCTACATCATACAACTAAGTCAGTTCATGAAAACACCGAGACAATCACACTAACAGGTCCTCAAATCTCTCAATGGAACACAAAATCAGGGACTATTTTACTCAGCAGACTCAAATCTAAAACTCACCGCATACTCTGATTCGAACTGGGCAAGCTGTGTGTTCAGCCAACGATTCCCAACCGGATTTTGTGTGTTTCTCGACAAATCACCCATCTCCTGGAAGACAAAAAAACAAACCACAGTCAACCGGTCTTCGACGGAAGGAGAATATCGAAGCCTAGCATCAACTACATGTGAGCTAAAATGAATAGTTCAACTTTTGAACTATTTCCAACTACGAAATAGCGATGTCATACCTTTGTTTTACGATAGTCAAGCTACGATTCACATCTCCAGGAACCCCACCCTCCACGAAAGGACCAAGCATCTCGAAATATATCTCCATTGGTACGCGATGCAACGACTCTAGGATTCGTAAGTCTTTAACACATCCGAAGCCAACAACAAGTAGCTGACTTATTTACGAAACCCCTTACTGCACGCGCCTTCGTTGATTTGCTCTTCAAGTTCAGATCCGTCGTTCTCTTCGAAGCTCCGACTTGAAAGTGGGGTGTTAAATGGCCGGAGATAATTTCGGATCATGGGCTATGAGACCTATTAAGACATACTTGTGGACCACACAAAACAAAGCAATATGTATTAGTTCTATTTTTCCATTCAGTTCTTTTTGTACAGATATTTCTTAGCTGTCTTAGTGTCCTTTTCTGTTACAATGTTTCTAGAAGGCAGTGACCCTAGTTAATAGTGTGGGTCAAGTTTTTAGTATAAGAGTTTCCCCTTGTACACACCAAAATCATGATGAAATACATATTTCTTCATCTACCTTTACATCCTTTTCAATACCTTCAAGTGTAAGTTCATCACGCTTGACCAAGATCCTAACTGGCTTGTTCATGATCTTCCTCATGATCTTGAGAACTTTAGGAGGCATAGTAGCCGAGAACACACCAATCTGAACTTTTGCTGGCAGCAACTGGAAAATATTATAGATCTGGTAACAAAATAATTGTGATTAGTTGAAACAAGCTGTGGCATATGCAGAGATTACATTGAAATTGATGTAAAACCTGATCTTTAAAACTACGTGAAAGCATCTCATCAGCCTCATCCAGTACAAACATGTTAATATAATCTGGAAGAAGTGACTGCCTTCTTAACATGTCAAATACATGAACAGGAGTGCCAACAACAACATGTACACCAGCTTGAAGGATACGCTAGTCTTCACGCTAATACGCTGGTCTTCACGCACACTTGTCCCACCTACACAAGCATGAACCCTCACACCAAGGTAATCACCAACGGCTCGCATAACCTTCTCAATCTGTTGTGCAAGCTCCCTAGTACTAGTAGGCGCCAGAACTAGTGCCTGACATTGGACTAGGCTGTTGTTGAAGAATGTCAGAGCAGAAAGTTGTCGTTTTCCCACTTCCAGACTCAATTTTAAAGACTTTTGACCATAGATCCCACTTGTTGTAAGATCATTTTTTTACAAAGATACTTACTTGTCAAGCAACATTGGGGTCTAATTTTTGGTTAGAAATAAAAAATAATGCCACGTTATTATCAACGAGATAGATAATTAACAAAATGTTAATTATGTTAAAATTTTCATACACTTATAATGACCGTTTTAAAAATGGTTTAATTTGAACACTTAAAAATATTAGAGTATATTTTGTATTATGTCATTAATATTGATGCTCAAAATACATATTTAGCATATTTAAATAAAAATATGGTTCCACCACTGATATTAAGGACTATCAATTATTTTATTATCAATTGAAATTAAGAAAATTTTATTTAAAATAATGAAAATTAAGTGTGATTAGAAAAATGACACTTTCCATAATAGTTGGATGATTTTATTAAGTGTGAATAAGAAAATAATACTCTCCACAAACTTTGGAGTATCTTATTTTGTGCTTATACTCCTACTAATCTATCTCGCAGTATGTTATATATATATATTCACATGGTGTGACAATTTTATCTAACTAACATAAATGCTTTTACTTGTTGGGAGTGACTTTATTGTTATAAATATTGGTTTAGCACACTTTTAATAACAAATTTGTAACTATTGATTAGAAGTAATGGTGACAAAGAGTTGAGTTGAGTTTATGTCTGAGCTCAAAATTTTATTATTAGGCGTAGGCTTGAAAGTTTTTTGCTAGGCTTCAAACTCGAGCCTAAGCTTCATCGAGTTTGGGTAGCTTGAATTTCGATTGAATCTAAACTAAATTTAATTAAATATATTTTAATTATTAAAAATTAAAATGACATCATTTCTTAACTAGTAACTTATATCATTTTATAAATCCAACTTAAGTTAACAAGTAAAATTAAGTTTTAATTAATAAATATTTTAAAATTAATTAATTGTATATAATCCAAATATTATTAATATTCACCATCTTTTTCTTATCTACACTAATTAAAGATCGAATGTTCCAACCTCCATCTAATTCTAATTAATTAAAATTTTATATACCAAAAAAATGGATAAATTAATCATATATTATTTTTATGACTTCAACTTAAGTTTCAATAATATATATTTTAAAATTAATAAATTATTAATAATGCAAATAATATTAATTTATACAATATTTATTTCATAAACTTCCTTTTTCTTAATTACAATAATTAAAGAATAAAAGTTCCAACCTCTTTTTTATTTACAGGCTGTTTTGGATTAATGAAATTGATTAATTGGTTACCTATTTACTAAGTCAAAATGAATTATTATCATTTTAAAACAGGAAAGAAATTACAAGTGAGAAATTAAGATTCCCAAATTCATATGTTATTTTAATAATATCCTTATCAGATCCTTTTCAAACATTATTTTTATTAATATTTTCTTAATTTGGTTAACGAAATCTTTTTTATATATGACACGGAAACATTAACGTAAAAAATTAATTGTTAACTAATCATACCCGTGAAGCAAAACACTCAACCTAATATGTGAAAGATGTTATAAGTTGTGTATTTTAGTACACAAGGATGGTCAATTAACAGAAATACCATTTCAAACCAAGCTATTAAAATTATAAATGGATGATCAATTAATTAAAAAAAATAAATTGAAATAGGTTATAAGAAAATTCTACCCCACCCAACTTACTTTCTTACACGGCTACAAGAAACTTAGATATTAGCTCGCCTGTAGAGTGGTGCGCCAATTAAACCCTTAGAAAGGTGTGTACGCTTGGCTCACTTACAGAGTTTCCTCGAATCAAAAAATTTTTTTTTGAGAAAATAAAAGTTCAAGAT
>JANJEY010000001.1:46820846-46833403 GCA_024703695.1 Erythroxylum cataractarum | reverse complement strand
GAAAGGTTAATTAGTTGTTGCCTAAACGTTACTTACAAGTAGTGTTTTGAAATTTAAATCGGTCATCGAATCGGAAGCTTTATTGATCACGGGTTCAACCGATCCTAGACAGAATGAGATGGTGACCAGGTTGAGTAAAACTTAAGGGCATTATAGGAAAGGTTAATTAGTTGTTGCCTAAACGTTACTTACAAGTAGTGTTTTGAAATTTGGACCGGTCATCGAACCGGAAGTTTTATTGATCACCGGTTCAACCACCGGTCGAACCGGTGTGACGATATAATTATGCAATAATTATATTTAATTACATATAATATTAAAAATATTAAAAAATACAAAAATATACCCAAAAATAAAAAAAAATAAAAATTTTATTGAATCAGTGGTAGGACCGGTTCGACCAGTCAATTGACCGATTTTGACTGGTTCTCACTGGTTCAATTGAGAACCGGTTTTAAAGGGTGAACCGGACCGGATAGCCGACCGATCATCGATCGAACCGCAATTGACCGATTTTGACCGGTTCTCACTGGTTCAATTAAGAACCGGTTTTAAAGGGTGAGCCAAACCGAATAGCCGACCGGTCACTGGTCGAACCGGTCGGACAGGCCGATCCGGTCCAATTTTCAAAACAGAGCTTACAAGCAACTTCAATAAAATTAGTTAGTTTGGTTGAATCAACTAACTCAATCAACCAACAATCAAACAGGGTTAGTATTCTCTTGATAAAGTTAATCAGTTAGAAAATAGCTTATAAGTCAACTTCTAAATAAGGTCATTTTTTGAGTCTAAATAGAATCTCAATCAACCTCATTTTTAATACTAAGTAAAATAAGCAATTAAATCATTATTGACATTTTGTGTTATAGTGCGTTTTAAAACAAAAATTGAAATCAAGTTCATTGTCAATGCTAAACAAGACAAATCATAAATGACCAATAAAATTCAATTAGAGATGACAATTTTTTGCCCATGATCTTAAATTTAGTTTTTTTAATGAATCAACTTATAAATTAGGCTCGGTTTTAAATTAATGCAAAACTCAATTATTTTAAACAAAACGTCATTTTACTTTAAAAAATTAGTTCTCGAATAAGCCTATTCTCGTTCAACTCAAGCTAAACTATTACATTATTTTATATTTTAAATTTTTAAAAAATTAGGTAGGACTTACCGAGACCCATTGTCATCCCCACGGTGTCCCTTGTAAGCTTTTTTGTTATAGGTTTGAAGTTGGAGGAGGGTTAAGAATTTGGCTTTTTTGGTATAAAAGTGATAAGGTAGATGCCTTTCTTTGGATTCGGTTCTTCACTTCGCATCTGCGGTTAAAGTTGCATTTGGAATCTCAACGATTATTATGTAACCCTTTTCAGTTTTTACTTCATAACGTACATATATGTTTTTGGCTAAAATGGTTACTCTTCTTTAACGGCCATACCTCATTTTGTGTTACCATTTTTTTTAACAACCTTTTTGCATTTGATTTGTTATTAGGTTTTTCCTTTTAGATGATTGATTAGATGATCGATAATTAGTAATTGTCGGCATTCGTTTTAGTAGGATCATATTAAACGATCATTACTGAAAACAGTCTCTTTATTTTATAAGAATAAGGCTGCGTAGTATCAGATTTTTCGGATCTCGCTTTATTGAAAAATTTCAAATTTGATGTGACGATGATATTAGACAATAATCAGTTTTGGAATAATTGATAAAGTTATTATTTCATGATTATAAGATTATATGTTACTTCACAAAAACGGTCTCTTTATTAAAATACAAAAGAAGGCTGCGTAGTTTATGACTCTCTCTAAATATTTACAAAGCGAAGAGTCATGTGCACCGAATACATTAATTTTTAAGATTTTTGTAACAATGAAAATTACATTTAGCTACTCATTTCTTATTTGTCAATGATTAATAATTTTCATGATTATTATTTATTGAAATTTTTATTTTAAAATGTCTATATTTTATTATTTATATTATTGGTCGCTCTCAATAATGAATGAAATGAATGATAGTTACTTAACTTTTTCAATCTCTTTAAAAGTTTTTACTCAATGCTTTCAGACTTGTACGTTTCTGATTACCAATAGCGTAAGAGTTGATTGACTTGTATTCGAAAGGTTTATAAAAAATGATCGATTAGTTAATAAGTAGGTCGATTTTAATAATAAAATTTATTAAAATAAAATAAATTAAAAATTTATCAATTTAAATTTTATATGATTGAGTTAATCTGAGTCAATTTAGTTTTCTAATTATTGATTTATAACTAATTACTGTCTTATAAACCTAGGATTTTCGAATATATCCAAACTTTATTTTAAGGAATATATATTTTTATAAAAATAAGTACTAAGAAATAATAGGGGTAATAGCTAGCTGATATTCCTATTATAATTTATAATAGATTATAATAAATTACATTTTTATTATAATTTATAATATTATTATAAATTACAATAATTTTATATAAAATTATTTTAATTTATAAAAATTGACTTATTAATTAATAAAAACAGCTAGTTTAAAATTTTTATGCTTGAATAAACTAAATTAATTTAATTTTTTAATTATTAACTATTATATAGAAGATTAATTGAGATACCAAAATCAAATCTTTATTGTTAAATTAATTGAGATAAGCATAATTTTTTATTTTCTTGGTTGTCCATAAGATTATAGGAAAATTTCAGAAAATTATCATTTAACTCTATCTTTAAAAGTTATGATCTTAACTAACTTACTCAAATCATTTTTATAAGAGTACAATCTTAACTAATTTAACTAAGAAAATGCTGATTTATATATTTAATAATAATGTTTTAAAAATTCGCACTATATCAAATAAGAATAATAAGAGTGCTAGGTTAAATTTAAATAAATTATAAATCAAATTGAGTAAATAACTCATTTTAAAAATATAATGTACAAATTTAATTTTTATTAATTATCCATATATTCTTATTTTTAGTTAGCATAAAAAGGTCTTTTCTATCTAAAAAACATAATTATAATTAATATCAGACTAGAAATTAAACTAATAAGAAAAAAAAGTTTCAAGTTTAAAATATTTAACCGATATTAAACTGTCATAAAATTAATTAAAAATTAAATTAAATATTTTTTTACCGGCAATAAAAGTAAAATTTTAAAGAGATATATGATAATTTTTAAATATTAAAGATTAAAATAAAAGCCGACATAATACATTTCAAAATAATAATTTAAAATAAGGGGAAGGATGAATCATATGAATAAATAAAATCAACGTGACAAGACATCCTCAAATACTTATTCAAAGGCAACATTCAATTGGCCATAAATGTAGTCAGCATCTGATATTTGTTTACTCGAAAACAAGATCGCAATCTGGTTGAGCAAATTCCCCAGGCCACAACAAGAAACAACCAAATCCTCTGTTCATCATCTACTCCATTACCCAAAAAAAGGTTGGAATTTGTGTATTAGTCTATACCTTTTCTGCTCAATCTGCTTCTCCTCCAAGTCACTGTCTCACCGTCTAAAGATGAGCTAATCCTTCCTCGCCAACAACTAAAATTTCCCCTTCTGTCACGGCGATGGTGCTCCAACAAAAAAGCTTTCTTTTTAGTTCCCTGTCCCTTTCACGTTCTCTCCGCCTCGACCCACCTCACCTCCACATTTAATCTCCTGTTCCAACTCACATTTTCAGCGAACTAACCTCATTTTGTTATCTGGGTCGTGGCGATTCCTCTGTTACAATGAAGAAATTGAAGAGTTACTATATGCAGTTCCGTCACCACCAGAAAACGGAGCGACGCCGTTGGATCTTTCCACTTGCAATTGCGTCTATAGTATTTCTGTTTCTGCTCTTTCTCACCACTCTTACTTCCTATGATGGCTCGCCGATTCTTTCATTTTCAAGATCATACTCTGTTTTGGGTTCTAAATTTGTTGAAAGCAAGCTACAGCCAATATCCGTCTCTACTCTTCCTCCTCCTCCTCGATTCGCGTACCTGATCTCTGGGTCTACTGGAGATGGGAACATGTTGAAGAGGACGTTAATGTCTTTGTATCATCCGAGGAATAAGTATGTGGTGCATTTGGACAGAGAGTCTTCGGCTGAGGAAAGACTGGATCTTAGTGAATTTGTAAAAAACCATACCGTTTTTGCCAAATTTGGTAATGTGAAAATGATTGCAAAAGCCAACCTCATCACTTACAGAGGACCCACTATGGTCGCTAATACACTGCACGCGGCGGCGATTCTGTTGAAGGAAGGCGGTGATTGGGATTGGTTTATTAATCTCAGTGCCTCTGATTATCCATTAGTTACTCAGGACGGTAAGTGAACCACCACATTTGTTGGATTCTATGTTTGGTAGAGCTTTGATGTGACTTTTGTACTGATGGTTTCTTGTTTTTCAACTGGTTGGATTAGATCTGCTGCACACGTTTTCATTTCTGCCGCGGAATCTTAACTTCATTGATCATACGAGTAATATTGGTTGGAAAGAGTGAGTGGGCACTTTGATTCTGTTGAGGCTCAGTTGATACGTTGGTTTTGATGAGTTATTGAATAAATTGGCTATATATTATATTTTGTAGGTTTCAAAGGGCAAAGCCAATCATCGTTGATCCTGGTTTGTATATGACAAAGAAATCTGATGTCTTTTGGATTACTCAGAGGAGGAGTGTCCCAACAGCATTCAAGCTCTTTACAGGTGTAACTTTGAATTTCTTTTTAAGCGGATGCTCTAAATATCTCTTCCATATAAATGTCCGTCCTCCATTTGTTTATTTAGGATTCATAAGTTCGATAACAAAAAAAGAAGGGAAAATCTAATGCATCAATGCTTATTCTTTCTACTGATTATGAGTGACCTGGGCTGAGTTTAATACTCTCTTCTCGGTCTACTTAAAGTAAATACAAGAAACAGATAGAAACATGCCAGTTGAAGTTTTGCTGATGTGCAATGATGAGAGACTGTTTGCTAAAATGAATGCAGATAAATGCACTTCTGTTCCTCTATTTACAATTCTTGAGAATTGCAAAATTGTCCAACAAAAATTGTAAATTGAGCCCAGTTTGCATTGGGGGTTCCTGACACTGTCAAGTGTAAATGTTTGGAAGGTTAATTCAAGATTTTTCCCTCTTTTTTTTTCCTGATATCTCTTCGTGTTCAAAATTGATTTAGTGCAATTGAATTCTACTATTAGGTGAAACCATTATGGGCTTGCTTTGATAGATATATTAGTTGACCTTTAGTAGTCAATATAGCAGGAGTTGGTGACTATCTTCAAATAGCCTTCTTTATCCTAGAATCAATGTTCAGGTTTGACGATGTTTTCTTTAGCATTTTTTTAACTCGAAACAAAGAAGAGGGGAGCCTGAAACTTTTCATGTTACATTGGCAAGTAAACTAACTCAACCAGCTGGCCTAGTGACTTAATGTCGATCAAGTGTAGGTGGGATGAAAACTAGCCAATAACAATTGGTTCTGGAAAGAAAAAGGTTACCTTCTCGGCTATATTTGTACTCTTCACTGCTAAGAATGACACCATCTGTAAACATTTTTCAATTTTGTTCAACAAGGTTATATTTTTAGAAAAGTTGATGTACAAAGTTCATATTTGTTAATTTCTGGGATTCACCTGCTGTTGCCTGCTATTGCTTATAATTAGGCTCATTATGCAATATGTGCATAGTAGCTTTGTGTTGAACTAAGCTGTACTGAAGATTCCTCAAAAAAAGGTAGTACATAAATTTACAATTTTCAGTTTTATTTTGTTTACATGCTTGTGTGCATAGAGATTTTAGATATTGAACTTCCTGTGTAGTTACATACATTTCGTCTCTTGATGCATGTATTACACATCAGTTGTCATCTGATACGTTGGTGAAACATATATGTGTCATCAACAGAAAATTTTCTAGGGGGGTGTCTACCGCATTGATAACCTTGTATGGTTTAAAGGGCTGATCTTTCTTTCTGGATGAAAGCAGAAGTAGAGTTCCCAATGTTTTGGGCTTTTGTCAAATGGAATTCTTGCTCCTTGCTGTTTAATGAAATGCTAAACTGCTTTAGCATATGGCTAGACTTGCTTTTAAGGAATAGTTAAATGTTGCTAGACCCTTTAGAATTGCATTCATGATGCATTTCATCAAATAATTAGGTAAGAACAAAATACGTGCAATTACTTGGTATAAACAGTCCATCTACATGGTCTGCAGATACTAGTTTGTGCACAGGCTAGTTTTTCTTTCTTAAGCTACGTTGATAAAGGTTAATTTACTTTTTCAGAGTTGTTTTGAACTATGCATGAGAATATGATAATTTTCAGATGACTGCAACCAACTTTAATCTGTGTTGTACAGGTTCTGCTTGGATGGTTCTTTCTCGATCTTTTATTGACTACACCATATGGGGATGGGACAACTTACCTCGAACCGTACTCATGTACTATTCCAATTTTATATCTTCACCTGAAGGATACTTCCACACTGTCATTTGCAATGCTCAAGAGTTTAGAAACACAACTGTGAATGGTGATCTACATTTCATATCATGGGACAACCCTCCGAGGCAGCATCCGCACTTTCTCAACCTTGCTGACATGCAAAAGATGATTGACAGTAATGCTCCTTTTGCTCGGAAGTTTCACCGAAACGATCCAGTGCATGACAAAATTGATTCTGATCTCTTATCTCGCGGTCCTGGCATGCTTACTCCTGGTGGCTGGTGCATAGGAAGTAGGGAAAATGGAAGTGACCCATGTTCTGCAATTGGTGATATCAGTGTTCTTAGACCTGGTCCTGGAGCAAAAAGGTTGGATACTTTGATCAGCTCTCTCTTGTCAAAAGAAAACTTCAGACCTAAGCAGTGCAAGTGATGCAATTAAGAAGTAAGTTGTGAGGCAATCATTTTGTCTACTTAATTGCAGAAGAGAGATGACTGGCAAATCCATAGTTCTTTTATCAAAGCAGAGAAGAAAAATGAAAAGTATACAAGAGCACTCTGTTTATACAGGAACATGGATAGACAAATTTCATGTGGGTAGGATATGAATCACACGGCTTGGATTTTTCGTTTTTGATGATATAGAAGAAGACCGAAGTCATCTCCGTGACTCGGCAGCCATGAAAATGCTAGATTAAACTTGTGTATAAGTTCAAAGTTGTCTCTGATGTACTCTATTGAATACTGAATTTCTAACCTGAAAATCCCATAGTTCCTGATATCCTACAACAATGAAGTGGGCTGTGCTTATTTAGTGTTGGAAGTACCTCCATGGTGATGAACGTACTAACCACCGTTAAAATTAAAAGGAACATCATTACTTCAAATTAGTTATTATTTTCAACTTTATGAAGTGATCAAAATTTAAGAATTTAAAGAACATGTAAAGAGGCTGTAGAGGAGATCCGTCGCAGGGAAGATTGCACCTATTGCTACGGTCCCAGTGGAAGCACCAGACACCCATCTTTCGTGGGACTGGAGCCCCACTTTCTCCTACGAAGCTAAGCACATCAACCTATCAATCTTTATGTGAAGTTGTGTTGTGGTTTAAGAAACTTATACTAATTTTTAAATTATCCATTTTTTTGGTATAAATTTCGGTCAAAAAATAATAACAAAGTTTGCTTGATACGAATATCACACGTGAACTAATCAAATGTTGATTTCGTGAGCATCAAGCTTAACTCTTAAATTCAAACCGAACTAATTAAATATGTTCCAAACTATATTCTATTATAATTATCTTAAATTATTAATTTTAAATTTAGGTTAATTACTTCAAGTTGGATTTAAGAGTTGAGTTAGATTATCTACACAGTTACATTTTATTGGTCAATATAGAAAATTAATTTTCTTTAGAATTTTAAAAATTATATAATCTTTCTAAAATTACTACAAGAAAATTAGTTATTACCGAAGAAAGAGAAATCCTAGCAAATTATATACAGAAAATGATTTTTGGTAGGTAACATTGTTGGAAAAGATTACATTTTGTGACAATAAAAGTATCCATCGAGAAAATTGAGGAAAATTATCCCGACAATTTTTTCGATGGAATATAGCGACATTAGAAGATTCCCGTCAGTAAAGGAGGTGGGAATACTTGGTGGAATAAAAAAGTTTTGAGTTTGCCGAAGGAAATGCTTCTACCAATAACTTTTAGAGTAAACATCATCGTTTCTTTCAGCTTCAACGTTTTTAATATAACAAAAATGATATCGTTTAGTTTAACATCAAACGACACATTTTTCTACACATTAACCTACCCAATCCCCAGTCAACAACTTTTTTCTTCTTCATTTGTGTCCTTCTATCTCCTCCAATTGGCGTCCTTTTGTCTTTCGGTTGAGGTAAGTCATGGAACCTTTTTCATGATTGTTTTGTGCTTCTGCTGTTGGTTTTTTAAGGTGTGATGTTGCATAGGTAATGGCAATTTTTTTAGTTGTTTGCATTGGTTTGGATTATTCATGATTGGATTTTGTATGTTAGCGAAGAAAGGAAAAACATGTGATTTTCATAGTTATTTTGAGATGAATTTCTCATGTTTGTAAAGTGTTCGATGAATTACCCATTACAATTGTGTTAAGTGCTGGGGCCTGGGAGTGTTCAGCTTGTGTTGGTGTCCTTATGCCGATAATTGATTGTAAGACTTTCAAGTGTTAGTGCTTATAGTAAAATTTGACATTGTGAGAAGCGAATAAGATGTTTAAAAGTAAGTTGATATCATTCTTAACATGTTTTAAAGGCAGTTGATATGTTTAAAATTTTCTCTATTTGTTATGTATCAATCAATTTACTAGTTTCCACCACGGGGATGGGGACCAAAGAATTGGTAAAAATTGGAAATTTCTAATAATTAATTGTTTATGTGGTTTTAGTTCCTTGATTTTTTGTTGTGAATAGAGATTTGAGTTCCTTTCAAATATGTCATCTAATCATGTTTAAAATCCCCCTTTGTCTCTTGTGTTTTTACGTGGAGCAAAATTTCATAAGAAATATGATTGCGAAGACAACATGTGTTCACATGCTTAATTCAAGTGCTTTTAAGTCCAACGTCAATTTCTTCTTACCCTCTGTGATGTAGACTTCAGTTGTAGAAATAAAATTCAAATTCGTTTAGGATTTACTTTGTTGAATGGAAAAAAGAAATAATAATTGTTGCTGTCATGGTAAAAATATATTTTCCTTTTCATCATTAATTTACAAATGTCAAAGATAGTTATTTACTAGTGGACTTTAATTGTTTTAAATTTTATGCACAATAATTATCATTCCATAATATTAATTTAATAACATTTGTTGGTTGGTTTAGTTAAGCACGGAAATTAAATTCAATCTATATAGCACTTGAAATAGCTATATAGATATGACAATTCATATTAACTACACTATTCATATATATTATAAATTATTTGTTAGTATGTATAAATAGTTTAGTTTATATGGGCCATAATAACTATAAAGATCACTACAATAATAATTCCATAAAAAATTCTTTCTAATAGTTCATCTTTAACATATCAATATCATATAGTTAGATGTATCATCTACTTAATAATTGGTCTTGATTTATCAATTTCTTGTTATAGTTGTTTGCCTTCCAATAATCATTTCACATAAATAAGTCATATGGCAAGGAGGTTTTAGTAGTAGTTATGTCATAGGAAAATTTGATATTTGGTTCTTCGAACAAAGGAGACCAAAAGAGTAATTATTGTTTATTCTTATTTTCAAGACTCTAAAATCTACGTACCAACCATGATAGTCATTATTCTATTATATGCAGGGATGCTACCATTTTGGTCCTCTTTGGTTTCCTATTATGTCTCCTTCTCTGAAATGATTAATGATGATGCTGCTATGAAGCATTTATAAGGCACTGATTCATGAGAAGTTAAAGAGTATGTTAATAATAAGCTAAACTATTTATTGATGGCATATGTGACTATTTCGATCACAACCAACTTAATGAATTTGTAACTATATGCTTATCTAGCAAGATTTGACCTAAAATAAGAATAGGAAATAGAAAATTTAGAAAACAAGAGGATTTGATGAATTACTTTGTTCATCAAAAGGAGATTGTTGATAATTTTGATGGGATTGGGGTTACCTGAGGGGCTTCTTAATGAAAATGATGATCAAAGTAGTGGAAAACAAGGATATTAAACTAATGATGAGGATAGATATTTCGAATTTTGAAGAAAAGGATAGAGATATTGTCTTCAGGAAGGACTTGATTCATATACTATGCATTCATGGAACTACTTTGAAGTAAGAAGAAGAGGTCTTATAGCTCTTCACCAAGAGAAGCTACCGAGCAATTGGCCTAGTATTGAGTTCGACAATTGTCTACATTTGACACTACAATGAATGATCTAGACATATTATCATTAAAGAAAGATTTCTACATAAGAGTAGGTAAGGTTTGAAAAAAGGATTATCTACTGTATGGTCCTTTTAGAACTAAAATCCATTTAATCGTAAGAAATTAGCTAAGGTCAATTACTTGAAATATGATATAACTTAACTTGGAAGTGATAGGTCGGATGATGATTTAAGGGATATGTAACTAGATATAGGAAAAAAATTTCTGATAGTTATTGAGGATATTAATTTCAATTAAGAAGCATGTAATTGAAACAAGGATAATGGTAATGATAAAAATGAGAAATATTAATTCAAATGATAAGATATGAATTTCAGGTTGAAATATGCCACCAAAGAGAAAATTGGATATAATGCGACCAAGGTTTAGATCACGATTTGGAGCCAGTTATTGTCCAGGTGAAGCATCACATTTTGCAACTACAACCAAATCAAATGTTGTGCCTCCAGCTACTACTACACTTGTAGATGAGACATCGCCTTCTGTACCTGCTACTACACCATCCACCACCCCTATACTAAAAGAGATATCAGGAGTAAGCGATGAGAATAAAGGAAGCGACCTCCAATCTGGAGCTGATGAAAGAATTTATACCATAATTGTCAACAATCTGTAGGTGAAAATATATGAAATGCCATATGTTTATAATTAAGTTATAGGTTTAAATTTTAAAAATGGTATAAAAGTAATTGTTTTAATATTAGGTTGATTCCGTCTTGACCATGCTCAAGAAACATGATATCCAAATTTAACGAGAATATTGATGTTGAGGGTTATATATAAAAGAATATCTCTCAGGCGACAAAGGAATTTTATTAGCAGGAGTTTGACGTGGTCATTGTTTTGTTGGTGCGATATACAAGACTGGTGTATAACTGCCTTATATGTATGAACAAATATGGAGTTATTAGCGGCAGTATTGGATATCACCTAAGACAATGTCCATTTTACAATGTAATTCTACCAACAGATGTGGAGAACCGGAGGAGAGAGTCTTTCCGTATATACTGGAGGATCTATTACCCACTATGAGCATACAAAGAGATTTGTAAATATCTACACTTTACATTTATATTCTATTTTTTTACTGTGGTGTATTTCAGTTTAATTTGATGTGTGAATTTTGAAATGAAAATAAGTATATTATGAAAAATGATAATGTTATAAATGTTTGGTGCCATATACGACTGTGTTGTTTAGTTTTTTTCTTTATT
The DNA here is from genome assembly GCA_024703695.1 of Erythroxylum cataractarum. Taxonomy (NCBI): domain Eukaryota; kingdom Viridiplantae; phylum Streptophyta; class Magnoliopsida; order Malpighiales; family Erythroxylaceae; genus Erythroxylum; species Erythroxylum cataractarum. Next base: position 46,821,791 of record JANJEY010000001.1, on the reverse strand, counting down.
TAACAGGAGATAAATATAATAAAAATAGAGGAAATTTAGACAACAATTTTATAAATTGTAGTTTATTTATAACATTTTATTCTAATGCAGGAAAAGTTTATGAGCACAAAGCCTATACCCCGTCAACTTTTTTGCACACTCACACTAAGAAGCATGACGGTGTAACCTTCGTCAACACCTGATATAGAGAACTAAATATATGTGAAATTTATACTTTAATATTAATGCTTAATAATGATCACTTACTAACATAAACATTGTCTTATGATAGGACCAAATACAAGAAAGCATTTAACGACAATCTCAACAGTCTAAAGATGTTGATGAGAGTCAAACCTATCTTCATATAGTGGGTGGTAGGGACCGCTGTGGAAGGATATTCGGCTTATGTTCATTTGCATAAACATGTTACTTGCAATCTTTCATATCTAGTACAACAACATCTTGTAAGCAGTCCGCATTTAATGAAGTCCGTGAGCTTCGAAGCACAGTACAGATATTGGCAACTTAGTCGCGAGAGTCGATGGACTATATAGTTTAGCTCCGTAATGAGGTAGATGTGTTGAAAGGAAGGCGTAGCACCTCATTGTAGCAATTAGAGCATCTGTGATCATTAAATGAATAACGTACTTGTAGTCATTTTGTATGAATTATAAATACTTATTATGTACAAAATAATTTTTTATTTTCAATTAAGATAATTTTTACTTTATATCATCAATCAACTTTCTGTTTTAACAAATTAAGGGTCCGTTTGGTTGAGCTTTTATCAGTAGAGCTTTTGTCATTAGAGCTTTTTTTAGAAGAGCTTTTTTAAAAAGTCAATTGACTGTTTGACTGTCAATTAAAAAAATATCTTTTTTAAAAGAGCTTCATATAATAGACTGTTTGACAACATACAAATAAAAAAAACACTTTTATTAATTTTAACTATATTAATGTTTG
>JANJEY010000001.1:46803758-46819465 GCA_024703695.1 Erythroxylum cataractarum | reverse complement strand
TTTCTCCTGCGACAGTAATTCTACTCAACCTCTTTCTCTTTCAACCCATTTTTCTCTGTGCTTTCCTTCCTCCATTTCATCTTCATCATTTCTCAAAAGATGATGGACTTATATAGAGGTTTTGGAGTGAAATGAGACGCTGTTTACCGGTAATTGAAGATAAATGTTGTAGAAGAGGTTTGATTGATAGGTGAAACTAAGTTTCACGGAAACACTTAGTCAGGAGTTGGAATTTGTGTGTTTCCAACCTGTGAAGCTATAGGTTCTGCCCTATAACATGACGTATGGTTTATAAATAATATATCTTAGGTGAAAAGACAAGAATTTTTTGTAACTTAAATTTATTTTTAAAAATTCTCAAAAAACTTATTTTATTTTTCAGTATTTTAGAAAAATCTCTTATTTCTGTCTTCAATAAAAATAAAAATAATTTAAAAAAATAAAATAAATTATTAGTTTAATACAGATTTAATTAGTTTGGTCAAATTTGAAGTCCGCACTTAATAAAATCCATGAACTTCAAAACACAGTACAAATATTGACAACTCAGTCGCAACAGTTGATGAAGTATATAGCTTAACTCCATAATGAGATATATGCGTTGAAGGGGAGGCGTAGCACCTCATCACAGCTATCAGAGCATCCATGGTCATCAAATGAATAACTTACTTGTAGTGTAATACTTAGTATGTACAAAATAATTTTTTATTATCAATTAAAATAATTTTTACTTTATATCATCAATCAGCTTTCTGCTTTAACGAATTAAATATTGTCACAAATCAAAATATTATCAACAAATAATTCATAACTGTTTAAATTATACATTAACCATAATATCATCAAATAGATTTTAATGTAGCAAAATTAAAAAATATAGTTTTTAGTAAATTTACAGACGAAAAAACAAAGTTCGTCGGTAAAATCTATTCTATTTATCGACGGATAACTAATAATCGTCGGTAATTACAATATTAACTTACCAACAGAATAACTAATTCTATCGGTAAATTTGTCAACTGACATATCTTATCCATCAGTAGCTTTATTGACCAAAGATAGCACAGAATAACCGTCGAAATATACCGACGAAAATTTTGCGTAACCGTCGGTATATTCATTGCCAGTTATGAACGATTACACAAAATTTTCGTCGGTAAATTTGCGACAAATATTTTATGATTTGTCTCAAATTATTACCTACGACCGTTTCTCCAACGTCTTGGTCTGTCGGTAAATTTTGTTACTAACTTAACTTTCTGATAAAATGTTTAGATATTTCGTTGGTAATTTCCGTCACTAGCTTAACTTTCCGACGAAATATTTAGATATTCTATCCATAACTTTCATTCTTCATTTTTCTTGTAGTGAATTTCTTAAACTATTAATATCTATACGTCCTTTCCTCTGTGTATATATAAAAAATTGGTGTTTCTTATGCTTCTGCCCAGAAACTTATTGGCAGAGAAGTTCCTTCTATGTATAAATATTCTTTCAGGAGGCTTAATTTGGGCTTAATTTATGTCACCAACTGATTAATTAATTTAATACTTAATAATAATAGAAAGAGTACTTTAATCTGTCCCATCATATGAAAGTTGTCGCGTAATTTGTTTTATCTTTTACGTTTAATTCTTCTCCGGAAGAAGCAGCTTAGAAACTTGCATGAAAATTCGTAGCAATTCATGGGAGCTTGTTGTCTATCGATAACGACCATTTTCCTAGCAATTCTTAGTCAATTGAAGTTAATTAGCGATGTGTAAGTTTGATGGACTGTTTGTCAAATTTGTAGGTTTGTGAAAGTAAATAATTAATTTAGAACATTCCAACACTGAAGTCTGTATAAATAAATATTCTCAAAAAGAATATTCCCAAATAAAATTTGTAATTTTATACATTTTTTTAAAAATTTTATTTGAATTTAGTACGTAAACAACAACGACAATAATAACAACATTCAATTAGAGTCTAGCTGAAATGTGAAGTTTGGAGAGATCCAATAACTTGCAGTCTTACTCTTACTTGATAAAGAGACTGTTTTCGATAGACACATATATAATGGAAAATCCTGACGGTATAAAATATAAATAAATACATAAAAATATGTAATGCAGTATAGAATACGGTATATATAGAACACGATAAAGATTAACAATAAAAGATAAAATAAGTAAATACGTATATAATTAAAAAAAAAGTCAAATGCAAGTATAAATTAAACCAGAAATAATTAGATTAAGTAAAAAAAACTAATTTAGCTAAGTAACCTGACAAACTTGTTCACATTGTAATCGGCTACATTTGTTGGAAAAAGCTGGCTCTTACAAGGCTAAGCAATGAAGATAATGTATGAGACTATGAGCTGGTGGATTAGTTAGTAAAACGACAATGTTACTTTTCGAGTCTTCTTCTTTGTACAAGTAGAATTTGTTAGGTTACAAGAATTGCATGCTTAATATCACTTCAACCTTTTAATAAGAGAAAGACAGCTTTCAATCCAAAAACCTTACCGGAGAAAACTTGTCTTCATTCGCGATTAAAGATTTTATTTTATCATCAATCTAATCACTGTTCACATTTCTTCTTTTTCTCATTAATGAATAAATCTCCTTACTTGTATGACTTAGATGTCTTGTATTTTTCAAAGAATTGATTCGATTGATAAGATATACTTATGAAATCGATGAAATTGATATTCAACAATTTATATCAATTTCTTCTTAAATCATATTGATTTGACCTCATAAGCGAGACTATAATCTTATAATATGTTGCCCCCAGAAGCAGAATTCGTATTTCTTCTAAAAAATCTCCTCAACTAACTCTACTTATTTATCAATTTACAGTCGAGTCTAGTACAATTAGCAATATACTCAGTATGGCTAGGTTCGAATTGATTGAATTTTAAGTTAAATCCAATGTAACTTAAAGTTTGGGAGATTTGAGAGGATTCGTTATCTTGAAAAACAACAACTTCATGTGGTCCAACTTCTAAGTCATCACCGTCAATAACTTCTCATTAGTGAAGTATTAAAAGTTTCATTGTAGAAGGGTTGAAGCTTGCTCTTAGTGAGCTGGTACGTGAATAGTGTTTTAGTTAATTGATTCTTCAATGAATTGACTATTGATCTTTCGTGGGTTGTTTCAAAGAGTCCAATGAATTTATTCCTTTCCAATTTCATGATTTCACATGTGATAAGTGCAGAAGAAACCGCAGACTTTAGTTGATTTTTCGCAAGTGCAAAGAACATTTTCCATGCGTGCTTGACTAACAAAAATGGATTCCGACTGTATAATTTGTGAGAAACCCACCGCAGGAAAATATCGAGGATGTTACCATTCATTTTTGGATTGTTAGGGTGTTTTTCAGATGTGATAAGTGCAGAAGAAACTGCAGTCTTTAGTTGATTTTTCGCAAGTGCAAAGAACATTTTCCATGCTTGCTTGACTAACAAAAATGGATTCCGACTGTATGATTCATTGATTTGTGAGAAACCGACAACAGGAAAAAACCGAGGAAGCTGCCATTCTTTTTTGGATTGTTAGGGTGTTTTTCAAATGTGATAAGTGCAGAAGAAACTGCAGACTTTAGTTGAATTTTCGCAAGTGCAAAGAACATTTTCCATGCTTGGTTGACTAACAAAAATGGATTCTGACTGTATGATTTGTGAGAAACCACCAATAGGAAAATAGGAAAGCACCACAACAGCTACTTCAAATGAAAGCCCTTTGAACTTGAAACTTGTATAAGCCCTCTCTACCTTGTGCTAAATAATAAGTAGGTGGTAAGATTTAAACTCACGACCAGTTGGTCATAAAGGTTTTGATACCATATTAAGTGATTGTTTTATCATAATAATTTAAGTTGTTGTATGAGGCCAATTTAATTGATTTTATATATTCACTAGCAGGTACCTTTCTTTTTTGGAATCTCAGGGTGTTTTTCTCTTTTTTTGCAACTTTTTTCTTCTTCAATAATTAACAAATTGCTAACAGTCATATCTTCTATGAGCTCACCAAATATATATGGACATTGATTCTAACTTATGTTATTAGTTTATCAATTCCTCAAATTATGAATATTTCTGAGACATTGATTCAGAATTCACCTACAGCTCTGGATTCAGAATTCAGAATTCAGATTAACCTAATTCCATTTCGTCTTCAACAAACAGAATCAATAGTTCCATTCTAGGAGAGTTTTTTGTGTGTTGAAAGCTAAACAACGGACAGTAATTTTTCTTGAATAAATACTAAAACTAGGAACGAAAGTACAAAAACTGTTCATTGTTAGGCTTTTCCAAGATGTCACTCGGGTTGTGACGGGTGTTATAAGAAATGTGGCCGCAATTACGACAGATTTCAACAGATATGATTACGATTACATTCCGACGACGGTTTTAGCATGAACTGAGGAACGAGAAAGATCAAGTAGATAAAACAAACGAAGTTTACACAGTGTGAAAAAAAAGGGAAAGCGAGATGGAACAACATGGAGCAATTTCTGCATTGAATTATGCTACTTCTGAAGATAAACACCATTAGAGAAAATGTATTCCTCTCAAACGAAACACAAATATATATTTTCTGTGAACGAACAACTTTAGGTGTTGAAGAAGCTGGAAAAGAATTACTGTCGCGGAGAAAGGGAAGCCGTTGCTTTGTACATGTAATATATACAGTACCAGGTTGCCATTTCTCCTGCGACAGTAATTCTACTCAACCTCTTTCTCTTTCAACCCATTTTTCTCTGTGCTTTCCTTCCTCCATTTAATCTTCATCATTTCTCAAAAGATGATGGACTTATATAGAGGTTTTGGAGTGAAATGAGACGCTGTTTACTGGTAATTGAAGATAAATGTTGTAGAAGAGGTTTGATTGATATGTGAAACTAAGTTTCATGGAAACACTTAGTCACGTGTAGGAATTTGTGTGTTCCCAACCTATGAAGCTATGGGTTCTGCCCTATAACATGACGTATGGTTTATAAATAATATACCTTAGGTGAAAAGACAAGCATTTTTTGTAACTTAAATTTATTTTTAAAAATTCTCAAAATTCTTATTTTATTTTTCAGTATTTTAGAAAAATCTCTTATTTCTGTCTTCAATAAAAAATAAAATAATTTAAGAAAATAAAATAAATTATTAGTTTAATACAGATTTAATTAGTTTGGTCAAATTTGACTTATAAGTTAGTAACTTGGAAGACAAACTTTGTTCACATTGTAATCGGGTCCATTTCTTGGAAAAGCTGGCACTTAGAAGGCCAAGTCACTCACAATTGTTAGGTTACAGGAAACGCTTGCTTTCAGTTTCCGCGGCCAGACCTTACTGCAGAAAACTTGACTCGGTCGATTTGTATATCAATTCATAGTTGTTTCTAATTCCGACCTAAAACTAGCGTGATAGGTCTAGATTGCTTTGACTCGCTATTAACCCTTACCTGAAAGTAATGTTGGCTTTAGAGATTCAAGCGGAAGTTTCATAGAAATTTAGAGCAAACTTTGGAAGATCTGTAGCACAATGATTGAACTGTTAAGGCTTGTTTCGTGGGAGACAAAGTGTACATGCCCGACTCACCAGGTCCTTGCATCAGTACCTTCCGGGTTCGTTGGTCCTTGATTAAGAAAAAAATTTGGCCAAAATTCAAAAAAACATGAATTATCATACGAGAACTTTTGAACAAAAAGTAAAATTTTAATAATAGAAGGGGCACAAAAAACATTATTTAGTTTTAAAGAACCATTCAAAGAAGGGAGACAAGCAATTCCATTGTGAGTGATTTGTAACCCTTGACCATTACCTACATGGAGGAGATCATTGCCATTATAATCAGTGATGTCACTTAGAGATTGAACATCTGGTATTATGTGATAATTTACGGCCGTATCAGGAAACCAGTTCATATGGCGATTTGCAGTAGAATAATGTGTCATAAGAGTGGACGACCGAGTAGAATTATGAGAATAATAACCTTGTCAAGGTTGATTGCCTCGGTAGTTTTGATTTTTTGGATTGTACCAACAACGACAATTGACAGCAGTATGGTTACCTTTTCCACAAATTTGACAAGGACCTCAAGGGCGTTGATTGTTGCCATTATTATTGCGAAAACCAGTTGAATTGGAGGAGAAACCATGAGAACGAGAAGAGGATGCTGGTGGTGTTGGAAGAATAGGATCTGAACTCTTAAGAATGATGTTTGCTTGTGGTTCAATAGAGCTTTTTAAGAGAATTTCATGAGCAACCAATTGCCCATGCAGCTCATAAAAGGAAACAGGTTCAGTGTGGAGATTAAGAGCAGTAATGATCTTATGAAAATCAGATCCAATGTTGCAATAAATAATCACATTAAATTCAGCAAAAGAAAGACGCTTACCCGCAGCTTTGGGGTCATCAGAAAGAGCCTTTGCGTTTTGTAAGTACTGAGAGACAGAGAGATTATTCTTTTTCAATTCTTGAAGTTTAATACGGAGTTGAAGTTGTCGATTCTGGGATATTGAACCAAAGGCATTTCCATCTTCTGTCAAGGAAGAAAATAGCCAAGATAGGAGCATCTGATCCTTTTTGAACCATACGTCATAGGCAGGATTTGGAACTTTGATTGTGGCGTCAGTAGATGAGGTAATTGTTTTCGCAGGCATTGGAGAAGAGCCATCAATAATGCCATGAAGGTCTTGATAATTTAGGATGGGTATATATTTAGTTTTCCAGGCTAGATAATTATTGGTATTGAGTTTGACAGAAAAGGAGTGACTTGAAGAAATAAAAGAAGGTGTTGTAGAAGAGGATGAAATGGGAACAATAGGATTTGCCATTACTAGAGGAGCAGAAGGAGAAATAACTCTGATACCATGTAAAGATAAAGAAACAAATTGAAAAATGTAATTTGTATTCCATGTTTTGTCAATGTGAACAACCTTGGTATTTATACCAAGTTTGGTTACAAGATAGAAGAGATAAATACAAGTATCAACTATACAAAAATAACAGATATACAAATAGAAAATATTTAGCAGTAATTATCGGAATTTCATTCATTAACAGTTTGTTTATTTAATCAGGAAAACATGAGACATTCTTACTTTAGGCCTTGTTTTGTTGAGAGGTTAATAATGGAAAGAGATGAAATGTAATACACTTCTATCGTTTAGTTGAGAGTTTTATAATGGAATGGAACAGAATGGGATGTGAGCACATGGTTTTATGTTACATTATATTTCATCATAAACAATGAAAATAAAAACCTCCGATTCGGAAAGTTTAGGATGGAATGTAAACTAATAAATACACATTACCTAATATACCCTTAATAATTTTTCTTAATAATAATTATTTCTTCTAACCCTAACTCCCTTTTCCCCACACTTATTTATTACGATCTACAAAAATTGTATATAATTATCAATAATTGATAACAAAACGAAGTTCTTCTTACAATTAAAAAGGCTTGAAAATTGGAAGTTTAATAGAAAAAGTTTTTTTTTTGTTGAAATTTTAAGGAATGATATTACTCAAAAGAGAGAAAATAACAACTATGTACACCCCTACGAATAGGGGACAGACTGAGAACAGTCACAGAAAGAGGCCGACTAAACAACCTCCAGCAAAAGACCTAAAAACAACCCACCCACTATACAGACCAGCGCCTACGCATATCTAGACTCAAGCAAACCTGTTTTCCAGACACAATGAGCACCCCTCTAATGGCATTAACAATGAAATCCGCCAATCCATACTGTGACCTCGCCTGCTGCTTATGAATGCGGTTGTTCCTCTCTCTCCATATATGATAGATCACCAGCTGAAACGACGTCCGGATAAAGAGACCGTCAGTCCTTCCAGCTCGGGATACATCAATAATGAAATCCAATACCACAGACCATTCATAAGAGTGCAGAAACAACCCAAGCAAATGTAACCTTTCCTAAACCTAACATTGAAAAATAATGATTTTAATGACTCCGAATAGATTTGGGAGCTAATTGTAAGTTTTCATTGTCATTGTAATATCCCGTCCCCATATTAAGGATTAGAACCAAATACTTCTATAATGGGGAATGTAACAATGAGAGAGTTAGATCTTATGCTCATGCATAATGTTAGCATACATGCTTTTGAATTTGAATTTTTGTATACATTGAAATAATTGTACATGCACTCATTGTCATTCAGGGTACAATTATATTGTAATGGAATATGTTGAAAATTGTGGTATAGAAGGTGGATTTAAGAATTTAGAATTGTTTATCACGGTATTAAATGATTTTTTGGATTGTGATTTAGAGAAATTTACGTTAGTTGAATGAAGAAGAGATGCTAGAAAGGTCAACACCGATATGATACTTCCTAGATTAAATTGTATTGATTTAGGCTGATTTTGACAACATTGTCTTCATAAAAGTTGTAGATCTTTCTTTTAGCTTTCCATTGATATAAAATTTGCAATTTTTGAAGTTCTGAATCAAAAGTTATGGAGATTTGATGTATGAGATTTGATAAAAATGAAAAAGAAGAAATGCATCGTCGTGCATAAGCACGACGTTGAATTTTGGAAGTAAAAGTGAAAATGTTATACACGACAGTGATTTTTGGATTTATAATGAAAATGCACCGTCGTGCCGACTTTGTAAGCTTAATGTCGAGGGTTGTACGCTGCATGAGAAGTATGGCAGTTAAGTTTCGGTGAATATAACTTAAGGAATGGGTTAGATGAAAGATTAGTGAATTAGCAAATTGCAGAAAAATATGGACCATTTATGTTGCTTTGTGTTTTGTCGTGTATTGTACATGCATGAAAAAAAAGTGTTAACAGAGGTGGACGTGAATAAGTGATGTTAAATGAGTTTAGAGTTAAGGAAAAGTTTCTAGTGATTAAATGGAAAGTGTAGGATATAATGTGAGTGTTGTTGAAAATGATGAAGTTGAAAACAAGAGTTATGAAAACAGAGTAGTGAGAGAAAGATGAAAACACACTAATGAGAGAAAGCTTATAAGAAGTTTCGGTTTTGAACAATTATTATATAAGTTTGCATTTGATATGTTTAGAGGTTGTAATGGGTATAGAAAGATTGAGTGTATGAATTAAGAATGAAGAGAAAATATTGAGAAAATAAGCTAGAAGTGATATGGTAAGCAAAAGAGATGAATTGAGATGAAAATGATGTTGAAGTGTGCTAGAAATGTATAGATGCAGTGTTTCTATTAAACATGCATCTGTATTTTTGCCATATCTTGGCCTATAAACATCCAAATGGGATGATTTTAAGTTCACATTAAACTAGAGATGTATGGCTATATTTGTCATCAAGGAATCAAAATTGAATTATGTCTCTATGAGTTTCAACATCTAGCTCGAAGTTGAGTTTTTTTTTTATTATGTCTTGGTTTGGAATAGTCTGTAGTGTTTTTGGCAGAACTTACAGAATATCGAACCAAATTGCATGAAATTGATTTCATTTGAAACTTAAGATATAAAGGGACAATTTTTTAGTAGAGTGTTTTGCCTAAATCCTTCATTTTTCTTGTCAAAATTGCCATGAAAGTTTGACCTGAAGGTCTATTTTGGAGAAGAAGAGACTTTGCAGTACTTGAATTTGAAGAAGAAAAAGAGGGGTGCATGATCATGACTTTTTGGAGAAGTCTAGAAAAGCACGATTGTGACTTTTCTGATCCAACTTGAATCTAATCACGATCACGACATTGAATGCTTGCTAAGTGGACTGATGTGAACATCCTTCACTCTTTTGACCATAACTTCTTCTTTAGACATCTAAATGACTTGATTTTTTAACCATTAGATTCATAAGACATTGTTCTACCACTAAAAACATATTTGTAGCATTCTTAATTGATTTGAAAAAGATTTATTGAATGAAAGTGAAGGAATCGATTAGAATAGTGAACTGGTATTGTTTTACTAAACATACTTAAGTATTTTAATTATATATGGATATGTAGGATTCCAAATAAGATGATTTTAAATTTCATGTAAAATAGAGACATAGGGCTACAAATCATCTGAAGAAATTGAACTTTGAATCAGTCTCTAAAATGTCTAAATTTTGGATGGAATTTGTGCATACTATACTGTTTTGGACAAGAGCAGTCCAAAATATTTTGAAGTATATCTTTCAAATCACTGAACCAAATTGAATAATTTTGGTGTCAATGGAAACATAAGACATAGGGGAAAATGTTTTTAGAAGAAAGTGTTGTAAAATGACTTCAGTATTGGTGTCAAAAAGAACATACAAAGTTGACCCGAAATGATGTTTTCATGGAAAAAATCTAGAAGTGATTTAATGGGTTATGACTTGTGATTTCAATGATTTTATTAAGTCATAAACTTAAATATAAATCATACTTAACTGAGTTTTAATAAAGGGAAGTGGATAAGTGGTTAAGAAATGGACAGGTATGCAAGCTTTAAAGTTAAGCTTTATTAACTTTGAAAGATAAGTTACTATACTTGTCTTTATCTCTTTCAAAGTTTCTTTCTCCAGTTTATCTTCAACACAGAGTTTTTCATCAAATCTCCAACAGAGAAAAATCTTGTTTTCTTTGCCCACTACCACTTCCTCTTTGTTATTTCTTTCTTCTATCCCAAGAAAAATTGAACCCCCCCTGCCAACTTTCAAGTTGATGTACGTGGTTGCATGAGGGATTAGAGTTATGCAATTTTTTGCGGATGTTAGAGCTTCAAACAAGTAAACTTATTATGATTATATATTTTTGTATGAACTGAAGCATGCATCATGAGCTCACAATAAAATGGGGTTTTTTGGCAGAAAAAGTCCCCATGGTTTTAATTTACGGCATAAGTTTCCCTGTCGTTGTAATTTCGGCAGAAAAGGTCCCTATGGTTTCAATTAAGGTCAGGATAAGTCCTTTTAACCTGCTATAGCAGGTTCAATCGGTTAGGCCCTCTTTCAATGACATGTGTCAATTAGTTATTGGATGAATAATAATTTTTTAACCCTTGATAAAAATCGCTGGTCACCGTATACTACTCCAGAACAGGAATCACCGTATGCTTTAGCAGGTTCAGATATTTTCTTCCACGCCGTGCGCCAACACCGTATACTACTCCAACCACCGTTGTCGTCATCGTCCACCATTTCTTCCACGCCACACCAATACCATGTACAACTCGAACCACGGTCGTCGTCATTGTCTGTTGTTAGTTATGGTTTAATTTCTGAAGCCTATAAGGTGTACGATGAAAGTCCTCTTTTGTAAAGTCCTTTGATTTCTTATGAGATCTATCTTGCCATTTGCTATTTGAACAGACAACCGACGTTTGTTTAATAACCAAAACCCACTATAGTTTCGGCCATCACAAAGACACTGAGTAGGGTTGTTAGGCAACACAAAATAGTGGGTAGGGTAAAGCTTTTGTTTAAATGGAGCAGACTAATAATAAGGAGATAAACTTACACGAGAATCATGAACAGACTAGGTGCTTCATTTGAGATTATTTTCCTTGATTCTTGTTTCAAGTAAGCCAACTAACATAGGATCTTTTGTACTCAAAAAGCCAAGTAACATTCGATCTTTTACTTTTTGGAGTAATCAATACTCTTTACTTTCTAAGCTATTATGGACATTGAGATCATTTCTAAGCTATTATGTACTCACTATAGCCTCGTTGCTAGAAATCAAAGGAATTTACTGGCAAGATAGAGTGAAGCACATTTGCTATTTGATTGTTATTTGAATTGGTCGTGAGAAGTCTCAATGTTATTTGAATGTTATATTTTTAGTCTCCAAAACATTGAAGAAATTTACCTAATGTTGTCCTACCTAAAGACTCACTTTTTTTCTGGTCGTTTAATATAGGTGAAAGTATGGATTCAAACGAAGATGTACTTGTACCTCCCCACGGAGAACATGAAATTGTTCTACAATTCAAGTACGGGGGGAAATTTGTAAGAAAACCGAAATTGCAATATGTTGGAGGGAAAAAGAAAATTATGTTAGTTGGGCATGAGAAGTTAAATTGGTTGGAATTACAAAGAATTGTGAAAGAAGAGCTTGGAGTGAGAAAGTATAGTAAGTTGCAGTGTCAAATCATGGCACAAGGTGAAGAGATGGATTCACAGATGAGACTTTTGTGGGATGAACAATCTTGTGTAGACCATCAGATTCATGTGGTTGCGCAAGGGAATATGAATTATTATATTGAAGATGCTGAAGGGTTTGATAATGAAAAAAAAAACTTAGGTGAAAAAAATGATGAGGAATACCATGCTGATGTGGAGGAGGGTGGTAGTAGATTATGGGCTGATGCGGCAAAAAATGTTAATCAAGGGATGGAAAGAAACAAAGGGAAAGCCAAAGTGAACAAAGGTAGTGGTAGGGACACGAAACATGGTAGTAAGGGGGATGATAGATATAAATTTTTAAGTGATAGTGAAACTGATAGTGATACAGGAATAGACGAAGCTTATCTAATTGATGTACCTGATTTGACCGACAATGAGGATGTAGAGTTACAGGAGGTTAGGAAAAAATATAAAGAAATTTTGAGGATAAGAGAAAAAAAGAAAGTGACGGCATCAAAAAATCCAAGAGAGGCATTAGAAATTCCAGTGGTTGAAGCATTTGTTAGTGCTGCAGAAAATATTGGTACAGTTGAAGAATCAAATGGAATAGATGGTGAAGGCTTATGTGATGTTCGTATTGGATATAGTGAAGGTTTTGACTGCAGTGATGATGGTAATGAAACATTGGTTGTTCATGGACGGTCTTTTAACGAAGATAACTTTGATGATGCTGCAAATCTAAGTCCAGTGACTGATAGTAATGACAGCGAAGGGGAAGCCGTGAAATGGAAGAGATCTCAAACTGTCTACTTTGATCCAACCGCTGAAGATCCTCAATTTTATCTGGGCATGGTTTTTGAAGAAAAACATCACATTATCAGAGCACTTGAAAAACATGCTGTGAAGCATCGTAGAGAGCTGGATTATGTTAAAAATGATGATGTTAGAGTAAGAGCCAAGTGCACTGATCCAGACTGTTCTTGGCTATTTCATTGCTCAATTCAAAAATCGACAAAGCTATGGAAGATTAAAACATTAATGGCAGAGCATAAATGTGATATTGTGTTCTCAAATAAGAGGATCAATGCTAGAGTCATTGCTGAAAATTTCATAAGAACTTTGGGAGAAGACTTGGCTATGAGTTTAGACAAGGACATGGTTATTAGAAGGGTGAGGAATGAGATGGGCCTTGAGATCAGTAAGCATCAAGCAAGAAGAGTTTGTGAAAGGATCACTAAGTATTTCACCGGGGATGAGAAGAATGAGTACTCGTTGTTGCCAGATTATGCCATCCAGCTTAAGAAGACCAATCCAGGAAGCACAATAGAGCTATGGTGTCCAAGGCCAAACAGGGATAGTAATCAATTGTTTAAGGGGATTTATATTTGCTTGGATGCTCTTAAGATGGGTTTTAAAACTGGTTGCAGGCGTATGTTTGGTTTGGATGGTTGCTTTTTGAAAGGGAAGTATAAGGGAGAGATATTATGCGCTATGGGAAGAGACGGTAATGACCAGATGTTTCCTTTTGCTTGGGCAGTTGTGGTGAGAGAGACGTATGAAACATGGAATTGGTTTTTAACCTTCTTAATGTCTGATCTGGACATTGAGGTTGGAACAGGAAGAAATTGGACGATAATGACCGACCAACAAAAGGTAACTTTAAATTTTATTGTTAAATGAACTTTAAATGTTCTTTAATTAAAGTTTATTTACCTTTTCGATTTTTGTTTGAATTTTTAGGTGGATCAATTTTTTGTAATGATTAAAACATTGAAAGGCTATGAGTGCATTAGTTGTTTTTGGTTCGGCTATCATCTTATTATGGAGTTGAAACTGATTTGTTAGCAGTCATTTTATGATTAGGAACTTTCATTTAATATGATTGAGAATTAACTGAATGATTGATGTAGGGACTTGACAAAGCTATAAGGGAATTGATGCCTGATGCTGAGCACAGGTTTTGTGCCAGGCATATTTTTGCCATCTGGAGAAAGCAACACAAAGGAGATGAAATACACAAAAAGTTTTGGCAATGCGCAAGATCCACTACACTTGCTGATCTTCAAGACATATTGGATAGCATGTCTGGTAAGTCCAAGACTGCTATACAAAAAACTCCAATGCATGCATGGTGTAGGGCTTACTTTGACACTGTGAATGTGTGTGATGCATATGAGAACAATATGTGTGAGGTGTTCAATGGTAATATGATATCATTAAGGTACAAGGCTATTTACACATTATTAGAGGAGATTAGAGTTATGGTGATGCGTAGACATGTAGAAAGAAGGGCTTACCCTGAAAAGAAATTCAAAGGGTCATTTGGAGATAGGATTTGGCCAAAAATAGTTTCTGCAGGAAATGCAAGTGGAGATTGTCACATAGTTGCACGTGAAGGGGATGCTTATGAGGTTTTAAGTGGAGGGGTTAGATACGTGGTTAATCTTGGTAGGAGATCATGTAGTTGTAGGGGTTGGAATCTAACTGGTATACCTTGCAAACATGTATACCGAATCATGGTACATAGGAAAGAAGAAATTGAAGAGTATGTTCATCCATGCTATCACAGACAGACTTTCTTGGACACCTATCAGTACTCTTTGAAGCCTGTTGAGGGAGATAGGTTTTGGGAAAAGGCATTTCATGGAGTTATTGATCCTCCTGAGTTGAGAAAAACAAATCCTGGCCGAAAAAAAAAAGAGGGTGATGGAAGAATGGGAAGGACTAGCTGGTACAAAATTATCCAGGAAAGGAGTGAGAGTGACTTGCAAAGAGTGTGCACAAAGAGGCCATAACTCCAGGACATGTCCACTGAAAAAAGCAAAGGTATGTTCTGATCTTAAGTTATACGTGTATTGTTTTTGACACGGTATAATTGTAAATACTAATTTCTTTATATAGGTTGCAAAAAGTCAGGAAAATGGTGGTGCTCCATCGGAGACGTACTTCAGTGTCCAAAGAGGAGCTTTTGTGTTGGCATCCTCAGATAATCCACCCCAGAGCGTAGCTGACAAAGCTATTGCAGATTATTCACAACAGTTGCCCACTCAAGAGAGTCAAGCTTAATTCAAAACTTGACTTCATCTTTTTCTTTTGCAACTCTCTTGCTCTGTCCCTCCTGAATTGGTAATTTTAGAAGGATGGTTCTTAGTTGTTTTATATGCCTTGCCTACTAATTTTTGTTCATCTTTTCTGGGTTGCGATCTTGCTGTCTTGTGTTGTTGCTGTCTGATCGATGAATGCTGCTGTGTTGTTGCTGTCTTGTGTTCATCTTTTATGCGTGTGCTGCTGCTGGGGTTCTGGATATAGGGAGGTGGATTCATGCAATTATCACCGAGGGATGCTCTTTCAGGAAGAAGGGAGATTGAGGTTTTCTTAAGTTTCATGTGTATGTTTTTCTCTTAGGTAGTTCTTTTCTTGAGTTGTGTTTGAGCACTTGAAAGTTGTAAGAGAAACCGTATTATTGTCTTTTGAATCCTTTTCGGTAGAAATTTATGATATCAACAAGACGTTGATGTGCCACAGCTGAGCTTGGCTATTCTTATTCAATCAACTTTGTTGCTTTCCGCCATTTTTTTATGAGGACGCATATTCTTCGTACATAGGAATTGCATATGTAACTCAATAATAAGGTCATGGCAGATCAGTTATTCGAAGG
>JANJEY010000001.1:46377565-46394725 GCA_024703695.1 Erythroxylum cataractarum | reverse complement strand
TGGGATATTATTTATGTGAGAAAGTGTAACATTTCTTTGAATTAAGAAGGTTGAAGGGAAGATCACATAATTGCTGGGATATTATTTATGTGAGAAAGTGTAACATTTCTTTGAATTAAGAAGGTTGAAGGGAAGATCACATAATTGCTGGGATATTATTTATGTGAGAAAGTGTAACATTTCTTTGAATTAAGAAGGTTGAAGGGAAGATCACATAATTGCTGGCATATTATTTATGTGAGAAAGTGTAACATTGGAATAGGTGTGCATTAATTGTTTATTGAAAAACGTGAGTATATGGTGGCATAGGATGAGAGTGTGTGTTATTGTTGCCGTGAAGTAGGTGTCTTGAAATAAAAGAGCAGTGGACATGGGTGTTAAAAGAAAAGATGATTTGCGTTGGTTGTTTTATTGGCCAAGAAAATTATATATATATATGCTGATCACGCCAACCTGAGATATCTGATGTAAATACTGCGTTTTTATCTCTTATGCTTCAATCGTGGGTGTTGAATAAATGTACAGTGGGTGTTAGAAGAAGTTCTCGTTCCTTTTTGTTGCTGTCTTCGTGTTGGTGTTTATGTGAGTCTACTTATTAATATTGCGACGACTTTCAGATCTAATTCAGTTGAGCTTAACCTTTTGAGAAGTTGTTATCTTTTTCTCAAGTGTATTATTATTTTAAATTTAAGTAAGGTTTCATTCTAAAATTAATTGGTGATAGATGGCATGACCTACTAGATTTATATGTTAGTTTTCTTTCTCTTTTTTTTTTCATTATGGAACAAACTCCCACTCTTTATATTTCAACATATTTCAGTCATACTATAATATTTGAACCCTAATTCAAAGTCGATCAAACTTGAATGCTTAAATCCAACCCAGTTCTAATTAAATTGAACACGCTTTGTTAAGTTGGGTTAGGTTAAGCTCAGACTAATTTACCTATCTCTAGCTGTGAAGTCTTTAACACTTGTTCAACCTGGAACCAAATGAAAAACACAGCTACGTCTATTGATAGTTTATCAGTTTCAGTGACACATTTATGAGCTAGCAATTCCGAATCCGAGCAAAAAGGGTATAAAATCCAGTAGTAGTACATTAAATAGTTTAACTTAAATGGAATCATAATGAATAACAACTGTAAGATCTTTATACTGTTTCCCGAAAATTACTTTCAGATAGCCATAGCGAAAAAGAATTCATTTGTGTTCATCTCCTGCACTGCTGCACATCCATTGATGGAGAAGAAAACACATAATTTTCTCGGACTTTCCCTCACTTTCCTTCTTGTCCTTCTCCCTAGCCTTGCCTACTCTTCCCTTGATTTCTCACGACGGCTTGGTCTCAAACAAAAGTACATCTCTTTCTCGATAGGTGGAAACTGGAAACATCAAGTGTTTGCTATGAACATTCTAATCACTGATTCTGAAATTTCTGCGTTGACTTAGAAAACTAGAGTTAGCTTTGTTGTTCAGTATTTCGTTTCCTTAACTTTCCCTGAATCTACAAAATCTGAAGTAAAGATAAACATTAAGGGTCTTAAAGACGACACCAAGTTTCAGAATTTCTAAACAAGCATACTTGTACCTTCTATGTTTGTGATTGTACAGGCAAGGATTACAGCAACACAGGTTTGATCCAACTCGGTCTACTCAGCTTTCATGGCGTCCCAGGTACTATTTTTCAGTCGAGCTATACGTTTTCTGTGTGTATATTGCCTATCCTTCTTGTTCGGATTCCCTCCAAAAAAATTTTTTAGTTCAAGTCTGAACCCGAGTCTGATCAAACCTAGTTTGGCTCATTGCCTTGCTATAATTGTTCGAATCTGAAAAAAATTGTTCGAGTCTGATCCTGATCGGGTCCGGACCGTGCTGTCATTCCTACCTGCTGTTCCTTTCTTCTCTTTCAACTAATTCTTTGTTGATGTTTTATTGATCAACCCATTAATTTTCGATGAATCTTATGTAAACAGGGCTTTCATTTACGAGGGGTTCTTATCAGAGAAGGAGTGTGATCATCTAATAAACCTGGCAAGCTTTTTGGTTTCAGAATTGTGAACTTATTATCAATGTTGAGCATCTTTATCTAGCTTAGTTGTTCATGTATATCTTGATTCTGGGGAAGTAGGCTGAGGATAAGCTTGAGAAATCAATGGTGGCAGATACTGTAACTGGAATGGGTGTAGAGAGTGAGGAGAGAACAAGCTCCGGCATGTTTCTTTTCAAAGCTCAGGTATGTGAGAAGCAGTTTCTTTTTATACAAAAGTGAACAACTGTAATAGCTTATGGTAACTTTGTATTTTGAAGGATGAAACAGTTGCTAATATTGAAGCCAGGATTGCTGCTTGGACTTTCATTCCAGTTGGTATATTTAAATAAGATCCGTCTCAAGCATATTTAGTATAATACAAACTGAAAACATTTTAAGTTCTATCAAAATAGAGGGGCTTTGCTTGAACTTCGTTTTCTCCTCATGGTATCAGAAAATGGGGAGCCCATACAAATACTGCACTATGAAAAAGGTCAAAAGTACGAACCCCACTTTGATTTCTTCACTGACCAGTTCAATCTGGCGTTTGGTGGTAATCGAATAGCCACAGTACTGATGTATTTGTCTAATGTCGAGAAAGGTGGAGAAACAGTGTTTCCTGTTTCAGAGGTAAACTAAAAACTACTTGCTATGAGTTTTTAGCTTCTTTTAACGTTGTTGCATCTCTTCTTCTTTTTCTTCGTCAGCCTCAGACTTTCCAACCAAAAGATCATACCTGGTCTGATTGCGCTAAACAAGGTTATGCAGGTACCGTTTATGGAGTCTCTGGTTTATTTTCCTACGCTTTTCAAAGGTTCAGGTACGAACTGATAAGAGCTTCTTCTTGGAGTTTCAGTGAAACCCAGAAAAGGTGATGCGTTGTTGTTCTTTAGTCTTCACCCTAATGCGACCATTGATGAGAGGAGCTTGCATGGTAGCTGCCCAGTTATTGAAGGAGAAAAGTGGTCTGCAACGAAGTGGATCCATGTCCGTTCATTGAAAGCGGCTTATAAACACTCGGAATGAGATTGCTATGTTGGTAATGAAAGATATTGATAGGGTGGGGCTCTTGAGAATTTGTAATAACTATCATTTTGGATGAATTTTATAAAATTATAAAATAATTTTTAAATTTTATAAAATTGTAAAATAATCCCTCGATATAATAAGTTATTCAATGCTTTTACTTTACTTTAATCATATTTTAAAAACCATAAATAATATAAATTTGATATAATAAATATTTTTTAATGTATTAAACTAATATATTTATTTATATAATCTATAATCACTTTGTATAGGTCTACTGACATAAAAAATTTACTTAATATATTTTTATTATTTATTAAATAAATTGTAGACAATTTATAATATTCTTTTTTATATATAAGTAATTATTATTTTATATACGAATATTTTTAAAAATTTTCAATTTAGTCTTAAATTTTTTATAAATTTATAATTTTAATCTAGATTTGACCAGTATTCTGGTTACTACCCGATATTAGCTAGTACTAACTAAAAGAGTTAGTATCAATAAGTATCAGAGTTTAGTATGAAACTTTTTTGTTCGTTACTAGTTTTTGCTGATACAAATTGGTATTTTAAAAAAAAATACGTGATTTACTAGTTATTATATAAATTAAATGATTATGCACATACATGTTTCACCAATATATATGTATATACATAAGTTAGAAGATATAGAGAAAGAGAGGCATGTATCACATTATCATGTCATGTCAAAGAGCTGTTTTCATGAGAAGATGAGAAAATTCATGCAAGTTGCTGCTAATTGGGAGCAAATTTCATGCTTTTCTTGCCTCTTCATCATCTGTTAAACATTTCTATTCTAGACCTCTTAATAATTGTGGATGATAAGGTTTGGAATTGCATCACCATTTCACATAATAGGATTCATCACAACCTTCATTTCACTTTTTAATGGGGAGACCTCCTTGTTGTGATAGATCAAATGTGAAAAAGGGTCTCTGGACTGCTGAGGAAGATGCAAAAATACTTGCATATGTATCCAACTATGGTGTTGGAAACTGGACTTTGGTTCCAAAGAAAGCAGGTTCTGGTGGATCGTCTTTTTTCTCCTTTTCTTCATCTTTCTGATACTGTTTTGATGTTCTGAAACTTGCAAGAACTTGCCTGACAGGACTCAACCGGTGTGGGAAAAGCTGTAGGCTAAGGTGGACTAATTACCTGAGACCTGACCTGAAACATGACAGCTTCACTTCACAGGAAGAGGAACTCATCATCAATCTTCATGAAGCTATTGGAAGCAGGTGCTTTTCCATTCAACATTTGTGTTCTCTTTTCACACTGTGAACTACTTTTGAAGAAGAAAGTGGAAAATTACCTAAGAAAAGAAATTTTCCAGAGTTTCCATTCAACATTTGTGTTCCATTTTGGGTCAAAATTTTAAGTTTATAACTCCTAAAATGTCTTTACTTTTATCTTCTACACCGTTTTCATCTGGATCATCCAACCCAAACATGCACGTCAGCTTGACATCTCAAATATTGCAGATTCCTGAAGAATATAATGATACTCTTTTCCCTGATTCTGATATGGAGAAACTATAGAATATATTGTGTAAAAATTCTTATTCTTAACTACCTGTTTTTTCTTCTTCTGTTTCAAGGGCAACTTAAATGAGTCTGCTCATCAAAAATTCACTTTATTATGTGGAAACAGGTGGTCTATAATAGCAAAGCAACTGCCTGGAAGAACAGATAATGATGTGAAGAATTATTGGAACACCAAACTAAGGAAGAAGCTTCGAAAAATGGGAATTGATCCTGTAACTCATAAGCCCTTTTATCAGGTTCTTACTGAGTTTGGGAACATCAGTGACATTCCAGGCACTGGAAATCAAATTATCTCACTCAGTAAAAGACTAAGCAACGATGTTATGTCCAAACCTGGAGACTCTCCTGCTATAGCTTGGCGTTCAAGTTCTACTAGGCCTGTGATCGAAGATAATACCCCTACCATCAGCAATCCTCAGTTCCAATATCAGTTTGAAACTTTACTGAAGTATTATTGTAGTGAAGTTCGATCTTCCTGCTCATCGCCATCTTCTACTTCATTGACACAATCAAGCTGCACACATATACCAACTTCGCCTCCCACATGGAGAGAATTTCTCCTCAGTGATCCAACTTTACCTTCAGATGAACAGAATCCTGACTTACAAGGGTTTTTCTCATCAAGCAACATTTCAACTTTGACAGGAAAAGATGACCAGTACTTCCAAGGTGAACACAATCGGGATTTTGCATCAAGTCATCCCAGTGTATGCCTCGCTAGTGCCTCATCATCGTCTCCAACTTCATTTGTGGATGATATCTTGGATAAAGACAGGGAAATGCAGCTGCAGTTTCCTCAACTCCTGGATCCTAGTTGTGATTACTAGTGATTTTGACAATGTAGTTCGACCCTGTAGGGACTAGAACCACGATATTGTAGGAGGCGATTAACACTTGATTAGTGTTGGTTAAATCAGAAACCAAGCTCTGTAATGGCACCAATGTTCAGACTTACTGTTTTAATTGATGAGTGGAGCGCGTTTATGTTCCATCTAACGCAATCTGATTACAGGCTGACATGCCATTAGTGGATATATCAAGAATGTCTTATCAGATTCTATCCACCAAATAAGGGTGTTTTAAGTTGTGGAACTCTTTAATTTCTACCCAAAAAGGGGGAGACAGATCTGAACTTCTGCCAATTTTGGGAACTTAAAAGGCATAGAGAGGGAAGTTGCCACATTTCAAACCCAAAACTGCCGTATCAGTTGAAGGGAATGATCAAACCATGAATACATTGAAGAGATCATGTGTTTCATTACGAAGGCAGGGCTCTTCCAGCTGTGTATGGGATGATCTGCAGATAGAATGAAGGAGCGGTTGACTTGGTGGTACTTCGATAGGCACCCAATACAACGGAACTCACGACAGTACGATCACCTGAAGAACAACTATACATGAATGCATCATAGAAACAGAGATCAACTATTCTAGTCCTTCAACTTGTAAACCTCGGTACAAGATAACTTGTAAACCTCAGTACAAGATCGAAAGGGTTGTATCTTTTCAATTTTCAGGCGTACATGGTAGCTTCCTGAGCCTACTTTCTTTACCTCTCGTTTGCCTTCTCTCTCATTATATACATAAATATATCAGCTTTCATTTTCTCTTTGATTCAGTTCCTGATTCCTATTTTTTTCTGCAATTATTGCTCACATTACCAACCAAATGACCAAGAAAATACTCTTGGTCTGAATGCCATGAACCTGCTACTCCATGTTTATGAGGATGTTCTGACCATGATCTGGAACTATGATCAACATCAGCCACCTGCTTTACAGGATTCTTTCCAGTGTTTTTGTATGAAAAAGCTTAATGGAAATGAGGTATGATTAATGGTATAAAGAGGATAATGAACTCAATTTATGGTATAAGGTACTCAATTCTCAAGAACACTGAAAATTCTCCATTTGCATAGGGTACAAATGTTTTTTTTTTGGTCATTCATCGATATTCATTCCAAAATGAGCAAGCAAGAAACATTATGTAAGATAAAGATTCTAACTGAAGACAAGAGAACATCTCCAACACAACTGAGAATTAGATTGAGATGACTCATACAGCTCATATTACTACATTTATCTTCTCTTCTATAATTATTGGCCAATCCAACAAAGCTTCAACTTCATAGCAAACATTCTTGCCTTTTGATTCGCCTTTTGTTACAACTGTACACTCAAGTTAGTATCTGTACAACTAGAAGGTAACTGCACAGCCGACTTTTCGTCCGTGCGATCAAATGCCCAGGCTGCAGACAACCCTTACGGGGAGCATAAAATAGGAGGAACAAATAATTGTCTGAGAGTGCCTTTTCTTTTCTCTGTAAATGAATGTTTAGCACTTGTTGAGTTTTATCAAGGCCTTCTCAACATGCTAGTTGATGGTACCTTGTGTAGTCAAGTTTGTTCAGACGCATGCAACATAACACATGCTCTGGTAATTCTTCGGCCTTGTTTCCCTGTTTAAACATGGATACACAGTTAAACCACACATGATTATAAACAGATCAAGCTTAAGTTTGCCAGACATGCTGATGAAGATGGTCACCTGAATAGTGAGGCCAAAATCCATGATGCAGTGCTTCAATCTTGAGTGGAATGCTTCAAAACCTTTTCTAGACACGTAGCTAAATCTATGCATATCCAAATCGATCTCCAAGTAGTTTTCTCCCTTTTTGAGTACACAAAACAAAAAGTCAGGATTCTTTCTCCCTAATCATTATTCGCACTTGTATTAATCCAAATGATAATAAGTAGCTAAAATCCACGATATTACATACGGAAGAAAAGCCTAAAACTGATACTAAAGGCAACCCTACAGCTCACTGCATTTAATCCATATTGTTAGTATATCCACGTTGATTTTATCATCCTGAAGGGAAATCAAACTTACCGAATAAAATTCATGTTGAGGACGTGATAAAACAGGTTTTTCATTGTAAGCATTGACAAGCTTCTTTTCTGTATTGCTCAATGTAAGATCATCCACGTTTACAAGTCGACCCAAGATTTTCAATCTTTCCCTGAACGGCGCAATTGTATCTAATGGGAAGCTTTTAACTCTCTCCACTTCATCATTGATTAATCTCTGCAAATTAAACAAAATGAAGACACAAGCATGACGTTACAAATTGCTGGAATATGTTAACGATGAAGAAACCCTACAATGATTCAACTAAAAACTAGCACCAGTTCCAGAACCAAGTCTGATGTAAACTAAAGTATATAAAGGTGGAAGAAGTCAATCTTACATTGATATTCTCTCGGAAATGATGGGGAAGCTCCGTTGAATAATTATCAGACAGCTTAAAGTACATAACCAAGCTCATTCCTTCTCCATCATTTTCACTTTGGAAAATAGTGGCAGGATACAAAGGTATCTGTGGGAAAAAAATAAAAAAAACTTATGTCATTATTATGCATGAGGAACATATATCAAACAATTGTTTCCTATCTTAAGTAGATAAGGAATGTACACAATTTTCCTGCACAGTGACATCATCCGGTTGGGTAAAAGAACATTTTCCTCAAGAAAAGTAGGAAACTTCAAGCAAAAAATTAAAGATATCCGTAGATTCAGTACCTGAAGATTAACAACAAGGATAGGAGGGACTTCATCAGATGCCCTGACAGCGGGGAGTTCCATGAATTGAGCAATATGATGAACTTTTCTCGGGGATAAGAAGAGGTCAGCACCAAATGGATAAAATGCGGCAAAGTTTGGAGCAGAATCTTTCCTCTTGTCCCTGTACCATAAGAGTAATACAGCATTCAATTGCAGCTCCATATGGTAAAGCAGAAAAATATAAACATGCACACTACGACCTGCATGCACTTTGAAACAAGAAATCTTCTTTTAGACGAGTTCATAAAAGTAATACCCTTCAGCCCCCTTATTCAGTTAACAAAATACATTGGCACATATTTTGCACACTTGAGACAGATAAAACTGATGTAGCATGGAGAGACAAAGCTATCAGCAGAAAATCAGGTAATACTAACCTATGGTAATTGTTTCCCCGGACTTTAAAAGTATTTGGCTCAATAGGTGACCAACAATCAGCCATCATCTTCTCTATGGGGCAATATGGCATGGAGGAACCAGCAATTGGTTTTGGCAGGACGGCTTTCGGTGAAACTAAAACACGAAAAATAAGAGCACATTAGATCCTTCTACATATAGCAGTCACTCATATACACATTTATATGTGGACACAAAACATATTATGAAGTTTGGACAATACTTACTCAAAACTGGAGTTGTAGGAACATCTTCTCTAGATTTGAAGGAAAGTCTTAGTGCCAATTTTCTTTTAGCAATGGGAGTGACAGGTCCAAAGGATTTTCGCTTCTCAAGTGTGGGGACGGTAGAAGGAAGACAAGGCAAGCAAGTACTCTGAAGAAGGCCACAATGGTCTTCCTCTTGCTTTCCAGTCTCTCCAACTCTGGCATTAGAAACTTCCACCACATAGACAGGATTCAACTCATTAGGTCTCCCTACAGAACTCACACATTGCTCTGCAGTAGAATTGCGCGCAAAATCATCAAGATCCTTGCTTTCGGATCCAACTACAGAAAACCCATCTGCAGAATAGAAAATCACGTTCTGGGTCAGGGAAAGTGAATTGAAATCTTTTTTTTAAGACTAAATAAAAACTAAAAAAAGAAAAATACCCTCATGAACACTGTAAAAGTCATCGTCCCATTCAGAATCAAGCACTGAAATAGCGTCGCACCATCCGCTTTCCACGCTTCCTGATCAATAATAATACCCGTTAAGGAAAAAGACCCATCTTAATCATCTCCAAAAAACAAGATCATTGAACTAAAAATGAGAATGTAACAAAAGAAGAACCTTGAAAAGTAGGATTACTGAAAGAGCGATCTGGAGGGGCAGAAGAAAAGTCAAATTGATGAAGCTTACGAGAAGATACCCTCCGTCTAATGATTCTGCTTCTTCGCTTCGCAGCGTCAGTCCTTATCTTATCCTTCTCGTCCTTCTTCTTCTTCTTCTTCATCACCATCGTCTTCAACGAAAAACCCTTCACGCACCCATCAGACGTCGAAGCACAATTTCCCATCGTCCCTTACCGTTCTCCTTCTTCCTTCCAGATCAGAAAAGAACTTGACACTTTTCTTCACCTCAGATGAGTAAAGCAATTACGAAGAAGCCAAAGACACCATCTTCGGATCTCCAATTTCAAAAGCCGCTTTAAGAAAGGGCGAAATTGAGTTAAAACCCGTGGCCGTGGAGCCACGTGGGACCCACTCGTGAACGTGGTTCGATCCCACGGTCGTGATGCAGTGCGCCGTGGATAGTGGGACCTGGTCTCTTCTTCCAAGCGCGTATGGTGGAGTGGTCAGTGGAGGGAAAGATCGATACTAGTAGTAGTTTGTTTTAAGGTACGCGTCCTGAACTATGATCTCTTCTTGCTTTTGTCTTTATTAGAAAGGAGAAGCACGTGCTATTAAGTTCGGATTATTCATCAATTATTTAAGCGCGTGTGTTGATTTTAATTTTAGGCATTATTAAAGGTGGTAAATCCTATTGATGACAAGCTTCCTTGAATATTCTATTTTAGTTATGGATAACGTGTTTCTATCGTGTTATATTAAATTTTATTTATATATTTATGTAAATTTTATAAAAATATATAAATAAGTTCTAATAAAATAAAGTAACTAAAATAGAAGATTTAATATGTCTAAACTCAGCCTAGAAGTTAACAGTCCAAATCTGAATTGATCGAATTTTGGGACTAGTTTTCTCTTTTTGGTTGGGCTTCAAATAGGAGATATTCCAAATCGGTAACTTAAAACGACATTGTTTTGTTTCTTTTTAAAAAAATAAAAAAAATTTAGACCAAGCCTCATAATTAAGTTTAATTAAAAATTAATGTTCAATTTATGTTATAAGTTATGTTCGAGTTTTAGAGTGTTAGTTTGACTCAACTAGAAAGATATCATTTTAATTTCGATTTAGCTTTTGTTTGATTGGATTTATATCCGTTGAGTTTTTGTCAGTATAATTTTTTTTTGTAGATCTTTTCTGAAAAGAGTTTTTTTGAAAGAGTTTTATTGACAATATAAAAATAAAAAATATTTTTAATTTTAACTATATTTTATTTTGTAATAAAATTTATTTATGCATATAAATATTATTTAAAGTATATTAAACAATATGCAAAGTACATTGTATTAATTATTATATAATTTTAAACCATCTGAAATATAAATAAAAATTTATCTAATCAAATCTTTATATGTATTATTACATAAATAAAATTATTAAATATTAAAATATATTTAAAAAATCAAATAATATTATATAAATCTCAAAATAAAAGTGAAGATAGGTTTGTGAGAATTATGTATAAAAAAATAAAGATAAAAATGATTAAAAATAGACTCATTAATTGATCTAAAAAATCTACCTGAAAAAATATTGTCTTGAGAAACTTCAAATTTGAGCTTCTTTAAATATTATATTTTGGCTGTCAAAAAATTTACATCTATTAAAG
The DNA here is from genome assembly GCA_024703695.1 of Erythroxylum cataractarum. Taxonomy (NCBI): domain Eukaryota; kingdom Viridiplantae; phylum Streptophyta; class Magnoliopsida; order Malpighiales; family Erythroxylaceae; genus Erythroxylum; species Erythroxylum cataractarum. The sequence continues at coordinate 46,383,574 of JANJEY010000001.1, read as the reverse complement.
AAGTGTTTTTATTTTACAGTCAAATATTCATTTTTTGAAAAAAAAAATTTGTGATAGAAAAAAGTGTTTATTGACCTCCTAATAGCTCATCCAAACAAGCACTTAATCAAGTTTTAAATTCTTTAAATGTGACTTAATCAAATTTATAGTTGAGTACAAGCTAAATTTAATTAATTAATTAAGAATAATTATATTAAATTAAAATTAATTTAACAACTAATTTTTTAAAATTCATATCAAACGAGTTCAATTTTTTTATATGATTAATAAATAAATAGTTACATAACATTTTATCTAAAAGAATAATTTTTTGATATGATATGATATATGTATATATATATACTTACTAAATTAAAAACTTTAAAAATTTAATATTAAATTTGCAAATCCATAAATTAATGCCAACTCAACTAATTATCATTCTTAATTAAATTTAAATACAAATTTCCTTATTTTATATTCAAATTAAAGGGATAAATATATTTTACAAAGCACACAAAATATATTTTTATATTTATTTATTTAAAATGTTTTAATAAATTTTTCAAATATTTTTCAAATAATTAATTATATTATAATTGAATAGAAAGGGTTATATGTTTTGTATCAAACAAATGTTTTTATATAACTTGTTAAATATTTTAAAAGTTTGATAAAAATTTATAATTAAAATAATTAAACATTTTTAAAATAAAATGGAATTATAAAGATATCCATATACATAATATATACGGTACCTTAGATACTAGTGACAAGAAACGACATGTCGTTAGGCATGAAGAAAGCTGAGACCACTCGTAGACCATGTTGATTGAACTATCTAAATTGCGCGTTGGAACCAAACGAAGCAGAAGACCAAGAGAAAATGGCGATATCACATTCTCCGATTGTCAATCCACTTTGTACCACTTCCCCTTTTACTTCTTCTCGCTTCCCTCCTCGCCGGCCATTCTGTGCCACCGTTATTCTCTGCTCCTACAGTTACTCTTTTCTCTCTTATATCTCTTTGATTCGTTTACTTAACTGAGAAATGAGAGTGTGCTTCTGTTGTTTGATCAGAGTCAGGGAGTGGATTGACGGCTGAAGATAAGAAAGCTTTGTTCGAACGCTACGGATTCGATACTGACGCTCACCAGTTGTCCCACAATCCTCCTAAGGTAATTATCTCTGTTTACTCTCTGTGTGTACGTTTTGTAGCTGAGGAGGTTGTATTTGTTTATGTTATAGACAAAGAGGAGGGTTAAGCAAGAGAAAAGACCAGGGAAAGCAAAACAACTCTCCGAGCAAGTAGATGAGCCACAGCGGGAAACCCATAAATTGCTTCAGGTTTTGTTCAAGATTGTCGGGGTGTTTTTACGTTATTTGAAGATAGTTTAATACCAATAGCAACCGAGTTACTGCCTTGTAGGTGCTTGGTGGAAAGGCTAAAAGAAAGAAGTTATTGTCACCAAAGGGCATGGATGTGCGCCCAATGATGGAAGTCGTTAAAGGTTCAGCCTTTGATATCCTTCAGGTTCTCTTAACATTTTTTGAGCTCTTAGTTACCAATCAGATAGGCCCAAAATGTTCTTTCTTTCACCATTTAGTTTAGCTTCTTCTGTAGGCAGCTGGTGGGTGTCCTGCGTCATTAAGGCCTGGTCGGTGGTTAGATTTGTATAGTGGTACTGGATCTGTTGGTATTGAAGCCATAAGCCGAGGATGTTCTGAGGTAGCTTGCCATTGCTTGCAACGTTTTCAATTCTTAATATTTGAATATCACCTGTAAAATCAGCAAGGATTTTGTGGTCTTGTATGTCAATTCTCAGGTTCATTTCGTTGAGATGGATCCCTGGGTCGTTTCAAATGTTCTGCAGCCAAACTTGGAAGCTACGGGGTTTCTTGATGTTTCGGTTATACATACAGTTCGTGTTGAGAGCTTTCTACAACAGTCAGAGCAACTTTTAGGTGTTTATCTTCTTTCTGATAGGCATAAACTTGTCCTCCTCAAAAGAAAAAATATGTTGGTTTCCTTACTGATATCTGCTGGCTGTTGCACTTTTATTTGGCATTTCTTATGCAATGTGTTCCTAGACATATACCTTAGGTATTTGTATTGATTTAAATTTGTCTTCTTACATGTTTGTAGACAATGAAAATCAAATAACAGAATATAGGAGATTAACAACCTTATATTGAAGTCCTAACCGTTTCTTTAAAGAAGAAAGTGGAAGAATCCCTGTAACAATAGCATGTTGTATTTGCAGTGCGGGACATGGATTGTAGAGTAATGCTTTACTTCATTTTATTGATCTTGTGAGCTGTTTACATTGGACTATAGTGATAAGGACTTTAGGAGAGCCACACCTCAAAAGCTAGCTTATGAAGGTAGAGAGTCCAAAGTCCTTATAAATCTCATATCAATTTTGTATTTAATCAATATGGGATTCAAGTCTCATACCTTACAATTAGATCAAACCGTAACATATAGCAGCAGAAAACTATGTTTCTCCATTATCTCCTTTTCATCGAGTGAAAGTTTGATGCCTGTAGGTGGGGATAGAGTTTTTGACTTCATCAGTGTCACGCCACCTTATACACAAGTTAATTATGATATACTGATGGATCAAATTTCAAAGTCAACTGTTATTGGAGAAGATACATTTATCGTAAGTGCTTATCCTGAGCTTGTTTGCTTTGTATACTTCAGTTGTTAATTTTTCAATTCTTTTTTTTTTCATTTTGTGATCTAGATAGTGGAGTATCCTCTAAGAACTGACATGCTTGAGTCCTGTGGATGCCTTGTGAAGGTATGTCTTGCGAAGTATATTCCCATTTTTCAACTTTCTAAGCATTTGCTTATTTATTTATTTGGATAATTGGATAGAACTCCTTCACTTTCTTCCAGCCCATTCTCACCTGCATCCTCTTGCCCTTTTTCTTTTGCATTTTTCTGTATTTTCTTCTCTATGGATCAACATAACACCTATCAGAGCCATTGTTCTAAATGTTAGATTTTAAGTTCATTCCAGGTCGCTACTCCATCAAATATGATTATCTTGACCCCCTAACCTTGCAGAAATTCACAGAAATTAAGTCGCTTATGAATGTATTAATATACGATTTGTCCAAGTTAGATAAATTGTAGCTGATAACTCCTCTACATCAGCCCCATTATCTAGTGCTTGTGTAATGACCTTGTGTGCCAGATGTGATATTATTTTTGTTTGGCAGGAATACAATCCTTTGTTTTTTCTGTCTGGTTTTTGGTGATTATTGTGTGAAACTGCAGATAAAGGATCGACGATTTGGCCGGACTCATTTAGCAATATATGGGCCTCAGTGGGCCCTAAAGAGGAGAAGTCCAGAGAAGGTCAATTCAAGAAGTTTGAATACTACCTTACAAGTGAAGGTGTAACGTAATTCGAACTCAAAATGACTTATGCACGGATCAGTCAGGCAGCTTTAGCTGATATGATTGGAACTTGTATTATTAAGCCCTTATAACTTCAGGCCTCGAGAAACAAGCTCCGGAATCTATGGTAATTACCTTCTAACCTGAACATTGCTAAAGTTTGACTGCCCTTGCATGTTTTATTTTGGCTGCTGAAACTATCTTCTCGTTTCATATTACAGGCTTGGGTTCTTTTCACACAACTAATGAGCTTGAGAGGATCGGGGTAGGGACTCTTATGAATTTGGCTGTTATAACATGATATATGCTAGCAAGTTTCATGTATAAATGGCTGATCTACAACCCGGATTGTATCACCAGACCGAACATGTCGATATTGGAAGTGTTTTGTTTCGGATAGCATTCTCTCCCTCCTTATACCTTTAGAGCACATGTATACCAGAATCATTTCTATATATCCAATCTTGATCTTCGATTTGCCTTGGATACTTATTATGCAATGATCTACTTTGAACTTGTTTCCTACTGTTTAGAATTTGTATGTCCACTTAACTGTTGTGTCTCGTATCCAAACTTCGAACTCAAGAAGCTTGGCTTTGGCAGAACACTTCATCAGTGCTTTTACATGCCAGGTGGGTTCAGTAGTAGTCATTCTTTGAATCGTCTTATTTTTATGAAACCTACTACCAAGTTTTTCTAGATACATTGCGTGAGGGTACATTGCGTGAGGGTGAAACTGATTCAAAGCTATGACCGGCTTACTTTTCCAAATGTGTGTAATAGCTTTTGCAGGAATGGTCTATTCTACTCTATGTTCAATAAAATTGACAAGGCAGAGAAAAGAAACCTTTTTAATGCCCGTTAAATCTTTAAAACCGTATATAAATGTTATGAATGTATTAATTAATAAATTTTACCGACTAATTAATAAATTGATCTGACTAAAATAAGTCGAACCAGACTGAATCAAAAAATTAGACAATTAAATCGACCGAATGAGTTGAGTTTTTTAATCATTAGGACCGAAACATCTCTGCAAGCCATACAAACATTAACAAAAAATCAACATAAGACAAACAAACTATGCCTATTTTATTGGTTATCCATCTCTCTCAGATACATATCCACAAAAGTACCATAATTCTATTCTCTGCATCCAAACTGAAGCCAGCTTTCCTTTTAGAGCGTACTCAAGCTTCTCCTTTTGTTTCTTCAACACTTGCAATGTGTTTTCTAGGTCATGGAGGTTCTTAGTTACTGGTCAGCTTCTCGTATTTACTGAACTGTAGGAGTAAACAAGGGGTTAGAACATGGGGACTGGGACTGTATCGTCAAAGATGTTCGGAGCTGTTCTGTTCTGTGGAGTTGTCTGGTTCTTCTACGTCGGAATCCTGATAAACCTCGAAACTACAAAGCTGACGAGAACTACAGTACCAGAAACAGGAGTTTCAGATGATTGGAGCAGATTCATTGGAAGAGGAAGACACCCTTTTCTCCAAAACTTTCATCTCAATTTTGTCAACAAGCGACGAGTGCCTAATGGACCTGATCCTATTCACAACAGGTACATACATACATACATACATATAAGTACAAATATATAGAGCCAGCTTCAGAACTTTTTCCTGATGCTGTTATATTCTTCAACAACAACCAGTTTCGTTCTAGTTTTGCTTTCCATTTCTCTGTTTGAACTCCGTGGGGAGGAGAAAAAGAATCGAGACAGATAAACACAAGTTGAAATGCATGAAAGCTGATGATGGTGTTACTCTACAAAAGCTTCTTTAGTTAGCAATCTTTCTCTCTTCTTTCTTAAGAAACAAAGACATTGGGAAAATAACTAGACCACCACTTCAAGAGATCAGAAAACACCATAACTTTTCTTTTTGATGAATTCAATTATCTTACTGAAGAATGTTCATTTAGTTCTTATCTCAATATTGGAATGATAAGTATCTTGAAAATAATAAACTTAAATGTTACAATAAAAGTTTGAGCTTGTTTCTCTAGGAGAGTATCCAAGTCCGGAAAGCCTCCAGGTCGAATTTGAGCTTTCAGAGGCATCTCATGACCAGCAATGAACACTGACCGGAGATATAAGCAAGAGATGCTCCGTTGGATCTTTTTCTTTTTCTGGTTTAGAGAGGTTGAGATGAGCTGATTGCTCCTCTATGCTATGTATAGCTTCACCTGCTGCCATTTTATGGTTAGTTTTGGAGCTGTTGAGTGCTTAATATTAGTAGTTTCACCATCTCATTGCCATATATTGTATTGGTGACACTTAATTAATTTTTTATTTAATAATTAAAAAATCAAGAATAAATGCTCAAGTATTTATAAGGTTGAATAATTTTAATTTTTAATTTGTATGTAAAATTGGATCATTAACAAGGAAGGATTCTGGTATCCGCGCACACAAGATTGGTAGGAACTATAAACCTGCATCAAATCTTGTGTTCCAATTATTTCGTTCCAACTTTATTTTAATCCTGCTTTATTAAATTTTATCCAATTATTTATATGAATTATGATGAAAACCGGTGTGACGTAATAATTATGCAATAATTATATTTAATTATATATAATATTAAAAATATTTTAAAAAATTCAAAAAAAAA
>JANJEY010000001.1:46357240-46370549 GCA_024703695.1 Erythroxylum cataractarum | reverse complement strand
CTTTTAAAATTATTTTATTCACTTAGCACACAGATTCAAAAAATTAAAAGTTGGAACCAAAAAGAGAGAATAATAATAAAAATTTACTTCTTAAATAAAATTTACTACATATTAAGTTGTTGTAAATGAGAAAACAAAATTATCAATAAAATAATTCACTACGTTACTTTAATTACAAAATCATTATCTTAAATTACTGATGAATTAACAACGGGTGAAACGTTCCCTTACTCCGGACAGCAGTTGCCATTTTTGTGGGCAGGAGGAGACTACCCTCAACCCCATTCGGGACTGCCCCCGGGTGACATTTCTATGACGTCAATTCCCTCCTCACCTTCTCGTTCGGGATTTCTTCATTCTTAATACGGAGGGTTGGATTGGCCACAACCTCGGTCATCCCCTCCAATTCCAACAGCTTGATTGGACCCTCGTCTTTTACGTTGCCTGCTGGTTTATTTGGAAGTGGCGGAATGAAAGCATTTTCGACCTTGCTTTCTCTTGACCGTTTGACGGCATTCGCCTTATCCTGGATTATAGCTTGTGGGTTATCCGAGCTCATTCGTTCGCTACCCGTATTTTTCCGGACCTGAGTCTTCCTCGAGGTGTGCCATTGGAGATTGAGTTGTGGGAGGTCCACACTGGGCTCAGTCTGGCGTGGGATAGCGGCTATCGCCACTTGGTTGTAGGGGTGGACTCACTGGAGGTAATTAATATCATCTCCCCTTTCACTTACAGTTTGCCTGACATCTCTCCCTTGTTGACAGGTCGTCGGGAGTTGCTCCGTCGCCAGTGGGAGGTCAGTTTCTAATATATACACCGCGAGGGTAACCGGTATGCCGATCTTCTAGCCTCCTTAGCTGCCGCCTCTCGGCCAGGGCTTTAGTCCTTACAGGATCCGCCGCCATGTCTTCGTGATGTTTTACTGAATGATTCGACTGGGATGTCCCACCCCCACGGCCTACGCGCCGACGGTTCTAACACCGTTCCGTTGTTTTAGCTTTTTAATGTTTTCTTTTTCCTTGTAAAAAAAATCATTATCTTAAATAATATACAATGCATATATTTCACCATTAAATCAATGTGGAAATTATACATAATTTTCATATCTTAAGTTATTATCAAAATTTAAATTTTAATACAAATTAAAATTGAACAATAAATCATATGAAACAATATATTAAAAAATTATTTATTGAAATATATGATTCATTTGCCTCTTTTTTTCATAGTTGTGACACTAATGTTGAGTTATTAATAAATATATTTTTACATAATATTAATATTATTAATTTATAATCGAAACAGTTAAGTGCCAATGAGTCAGGTTGAGTTAGAACTTTCAAGCTCAAGTTTGATCTAAATTTTATATTCGAACTCAAACTCGACTCAAATATCAAAAATTTCAAAAATAGAAACTTAAATTTGCCAAAAACTTGACTAATTCAAGTTAAATTTATTAATTTCATACCGAATTAAATTGAACCGAATAAAAATTGTCATTTGATCATTTCCAAATTGGTAGACACAACAATTAAGTTATGCTCGATTTGATCAGGCCTTAGGATTGATTATTTTCAAAAAATTGGGTTTTAAATCGAATTCAGGTTTTTACTATTCAGACCTAACTTGAATTAAAGTTCAACAATTATAAAAAAAATAACGTTATTTTTTATATTTTAATTGAAAAGAAAAAACGGACAAAGTAAAACTTTGAACGGCCTGATCCTGATCCGGCCCACATGACTCGAGCCCGGCCCAATCCATTCCCACCTTTGCTGGGTGGGAACCCTTCCATACAAGGCCTCCAAACGCAAGTCATCTTTCCTTTCATTCGAAAAATTTGAATATATGTTCTTTTTTTTTTTAATCTCTTTTCATAAACTTAAATAAGTTCGTTCCGCTTCATTTCTTCCTTCTTCTTCTTCTTCTTCTTCTCCTTCTCCTTCTCGTACGTGTATGTCTCGAAGCATAAAATCTCCTTTCACTTCTTCGAATTCTCTTCTCCTTAACAATTCTCTCTTGTAGACACGTAACCTTTATTTTTTCTGTAACAAACGCACAATATGCGATTAATCGGAGAAGTACCAACACCCTAAAGATTCCTTTCATTGCCTTGTGAGATCTGGTTGCTTGGTCTATTTGTTCTTCTCGTCGAGACAGTGAGTTTTTTATCATCGATTTATGAAATGGCTTTGTTGTTGTTCGCTGTTTTTTTGTTTTCTGGTTTGGTTTAGTGTGGAAATTAACTTGCTTTTTGGTGGGTTATGTTTAGGGATATGAAGAGAATACGTGATGAAGTTTGTGGTGGTGGAGGAGGAGGAGGAGTAGGTGGCGGTGGCGTTAGTGCTGGTGGTGTTGGTGGTGGCGGCTCGCAATTCAAGCGGCCTTTTGCTTCTTCTCGTGGAGAATCGTGAGTTTGAATTTATGTTTTGCTTTGTGGATTACACTCTTGTTGTTGTGTTGAAGTGCAAGTATTTGCCTTTTTGGTTGTTTGCTGATGGTTTGCGATGCATGATTTGTCTTCATCACTGTCTTTTTTGTTGTAGTCTGTAGGGTTTCTGCTCTTTTGTTTTATGTTTGTGTTTTTTATGTATGTGTTTAATTTGCTTGAGCTAGCTCACTACTTGTTGGTCGTTAATGGCCTGTCTTGATGGATATGTAAATCTGGATTTAATTATTTAATTCAATATGCTGTTTTGAATCACGCATATGTGCATGAATAAAGAAGAAGTAAATAAAGGATGGTATGCATTGAAATCTTTTCCAAGTCCTGAATTGTATATATTGTTGGAGATTAATTCTTGACCCTTTCGTTTCCTGAGGAATGGGGTGGCATGAGTGGGAATTTTGTTTACTAGTAAGGTCTTGGAAGAAGTGTAAAGTTGGACTTGTACAAATTTAAGTGCTACAGTGTTGTCTTGATGTTTTTCAGGGAAATATTGATAGGATGTATTTTATCTACTTTTGCTCATTGCAGCTTCGTTCAATCACAAGTACCAATAGGGGGCGGGGGTGCAGGCGGAGGTACTGTTGGTGGGATTGGCACATCACAGAAGTTAACAACCAATGATGCCTTAACTTATCTTAAAGAAGTAAAAGACATGTTTCAAGACCAAAGGGAAAAATATGACATGTTCCTTGAGGTCATGAAAGACTTTAAGGCACAAAGGTTATTTTTTGACTCCACTTTCTTATACTGTTAGCCATTGGTGTTGGTCTTGATTCTTGAGTATCTTATGTTTTTTATGCCCTGCAGAACCGACACAGCTGGTGTCATTGCAAGAGTGAAAGAGTTATTTAAAGGCCATAACAACTTGATTTTTGGTTTTAACACCTTCTTGCCAAAGGGTTATGAAATAACTCTTGATGAGGAGGAGGCTCCTCCAAAGAAAACAGTTGAATTTGAAGAAGCCATCAGTTTTGTGAATAAAATAAAGGTGGAAGTGTTGTTTCACTGTTGTATATGGAGTTGTTGATGCCTGTTTTTTGACTTTTGACTGATGAGTTCTGTCCTACAGAAGCGATTCCAAAGTGATGAACATGTTTATAAGTCATTCCTAGACATTTTGAATATGTATAGGAAGGAACACAAAGACATAAATGAGGTCTATAGTGAGGTAATTATACATTTATGCATTCTGCAGTGTCACCGTTTGGTCTTAAGTGCATCTTTTTGGAAGGAAACTCTCATTCTACTCGTGCAAGATTTTCAACTGTTTTTTTTTAATTATCTTCCAGGTTGCTACACTTTTCGAAGACCATCCAGATTTGCTCGACGAGTTCACTAGATTTTTACCAGATAATTCGGCATCAGCGGTGGTGCATAATGGTCCTTATGCACGAAACTCTACCCACCGCTATAATGAACGGAACTCAGCAATCCCTTTGCGGCAACAACAAATGGACAAGGTACATGGATACCATTTTCTCCTCATTTCTTTTTTAACCCATCCAATTCATGATGGTTTTGACCTGTTTGATCTTTCGGGACAAATCTAGTAATTGATTGTTGGGTTAAACATACAAGACTGATAAAGAATTTCTTTTACCAGCAACGACGTCGAGACAGAATAATTGCTTCTCACAGTGAACGTGACAGCATTGACCAACCTGAACTTGAGGATGACAAAGCAACAATAAAAATGCAAAAGGATCAGAGGAGGCGTGCAGAGAAGGAAGGTAGGGATAGAAGAAATCATGATCAGGATGAAAGGGAGCTTGAGCATGATAACAACAGGAATTTCAGTTTGCTACGGGACAAGAAGAAACTTCCAGCTAAAGTTGAAGGTTTTGGCATGAATTCGAATGTTGCTTCCTATGATGACAAAGGTTCTATTCCTTAATACTACCAACAAATTTCGTGTTCTACACATCCTTCGACAGATTATTTGTAGTTGGGGTTGTCTGATTTTATTCTCATTTGGGATTTACTATGCAATATGAAAAAATGATGGCTGCATGTTGCAATTCCATACTTGTCACATTGATGAAGCCTGCACTCTGTGTGTCTTTAGGGAAGAAGAATAGCATCAGCATTAACTTTACATCAATGTTTTAGGAAGGGAAACTTATTGTTATCCTGACGAGAGCTAGTTTTTGTTGCTTTTTTTCCACTATATGCATGTAGATTATTAATTATCCATCTTAGAGCCTATTCCTTGCACATACATTCAAATGATTGGTAGAATATGGCTGTCCGAGGTTTCAGGTTTTCAGTATCATAGATGTCCTGGTTCTTACCTTGTTAACATCCCTTTCTTGCTTGACTTCTTAAGCTTTTCAGCATATTTAACTTCTTGTTTCACTATGCCAGGCATATCCAGTCAGGGATTCATCTTCTGCGAGAAAGTGAAGGAAAAATTAGGGGAATCAGATGACTACCAGTCATTTTTGAAGTGCCTTAACTTGTTCAACAATAGGATCATAAAAAGGAATGATCTTCAAAATCTAGTACGGACCAATCATTTCAAGCAAGAAGTGGATTTTCATTGTGGAAGACATTTTAAATATTTCCCTTTTATTTGGCGTTTAACACGATATGCCATATCAATACGGATCTATTCAATCTATGAATTTATTATTATTCAATTTATATGTGAGCTTCTTACTTTCATATACTTGAACTAAGAGTTTATTGCAGGTGACTGATCTAATTGGGAAATATCCTGATCTTATGGAGGAGCTAACTGATTTCTTGGATCGCTGTGAGCGTGATGGTATTACCTGGAAACTATTTCTTATTCATTTTTTAATGTTCCTAAATTCTTTTGATATCTCTTTCATTATTCTTAAATTATTTAATTTTTATCACAGATGGATTCCTTGCTGGTTTTATGAGTAAGAGTAAGTTCGTATTGATATGACTATTGACCTTTAATAGTTTCTTAACAGATGGAGGTCAACTATTTGCTAATCACCTAATATAAACTGCTATTTATACTGAGAAATGCTTTTGTTGAATGCAGAATCATTAGGTAGTGGTGGACTTGTTTCCAGATCATTGAGAATGGAAGACAAAGATAAAGAGCATAAGCATGAATTTGATGGATCTAGAGAAAAGGAGAGATACAGGGAGAAGTATATGGCTAAGTCTATTCAAGAGCTTGACCTTTCAGACTGTGCACGTTGTACCCCTAGCTACCGGCTTCTGCCAGATGATGTATGAAGTTTCCATCATATTTGTTCTTTGAATTGCCATCAAGGTTTGTGCTGATATGTCTGTTGGTCCCTGTTTCTTTGCAGTATCCCATACCTTCAGCAAGCCAAAGATCTGAGCTTGGTGCTCAAGTATTGAATGATCACTGGGTCTCTGTGACATCAGGAAGTGAAGACTACTCTTTTAAACATATGCGCAGGAATCAGTATGAAGAAAGCTTGTTCAGATGTGAAGATGACAGGTAAGGTGTTTGTTGACCTCAGCTGTCCCAGTTTGTGCTGCTTTCCTCTTTTTGTTTGGCAACAGTTCTCTGCTTTACTGAAATAATGACATTTTGTATTTTCTTTGTAGATTTGAGCTGGACATGTTGTTGGAGTCTGTAACCTCTACTGCTAAACGCACAGAAGAGTTACTCAACAGCATCAATGAAAATAAAATAGAGATTCCGATACACATTGAAGAACACTTTACTGGTTTGTAAAAGGAGCTGGATTAGAGTAACTTAATTTTGAGATGTTTTTATTACACTAGGGGGATTTACAAGCTTGCTTAGAGCTGACATAATTGAGAATCCACGATATATATTTTTCTTTCTTTCCAGCTTAAGTTTTGAACTTCTTTATATTGTTATGCAGCTTTAAATTTAAGGTGTATTGAGCGGTTGTATGGTGACCATGGCCTTGATGTGATGGACATATTACGTAAAAACTCAACTGTTGCACTACCTGTTATATTAACTCGGTTGAAACAAAAACAAGAGGAGTGGACAAGGTGCCGTTCAGATTTTAACAAGGTTTGGGCTGAAATTTATGCGAAAAACCATTTCAAATCTCTTGATCATCGCAGCTTCTATTTCAAGCAACAAGATTCAAAGAACCTGAGCACAAGAGGTGTGTTTTTATTATTCACCACTCTCATGCTTACTTTTAACATTCTTGCTGTACTTGAACTCCTGTTCTAGGTCCGTATTAGTTCATTAGTTCTCCTGCCAGTAATGAATTGACTTGGATATTCCAGAAAACATTTTTATTAACCTATTAAGCAGTGGGAAATATAATAGTGCTGACTGGCCATATGGATAATTCTTTGGCATTATTGTTCATTTTATGCTCAATGGGTGCTTTTTGAAATCACAGCACTGGTGGCTGAAATAAAGGAATTGAAAGATAAGCAGCAGGAGGACAATGTTCTTCTTGCATTTGCTGCCGGAAACAGACAACCTTTGCTCCCACATCAGGAATACGCGTACTGTGACATCAACATTCACGAAGACTTGCGCAAACTTGTCGAATATTCATGTGAAGAAGTTTGCTCAACCAAAGAGCAATTGGATAAAGTTATGAGGCTCTGGACTGGGTTTGTGGAGCCTGTGCTGGGTGTCGCTAATCATCCTGATGGCACCGATAGTTCTGTAGATGAAGGACGGACTAGGTGTCCTGCCATAAAGTGTGGCAAATCAATCATTGCAGAGAATGGTGGAAGCCCTGTGGCTGATCCTACTGTATTGAGTTATAAACAAGCAAAGGCAGCGGACAATGGAGATGAAAGCATTTTACCTGAAGTGTTAAACCTTGGCAAGACAATTTTGGCAAATGGAGACTGTTCAACGGAAGAGTTTAATTTCCCTGAAGTAGATTGTGCTTGTAAAGATGATCAAACCTCAAATAGATATGTGCTAGAAAGTGAGAAGCAGGGTACTGATACGAGTGACAGAATATCTGGATATAATCGAGAAATTGATTCTGCTCAGGTTATAGCAGATGCCAGAACTTGTCATATGCTTGGAGCAGAAGATGGTCATGTAGGAACCAGCACTACTGGGATGGCAGGTCTGTTTTTGAATTCTATGCATACTTTCCATGGTACTTTGGCAAATTTCCAGTTATTGAGTACTATACATCTTCTGATATTCTGAAGTATTTATATTTAAAGGACCTGGTTCAATCTCTTCCATTCCTGCTACCGCCGTTACTGAAGATCACAAACTCAAAACTGGTACTGATACTGTCTTTCCACCTGAGGTATTGAACTTGCAACTTCTGTGATTCAAAAATTCTAGATGTCATGATTGATGCTGAAATTGTCTGATTTTTCTTTCCTTGGCTGTTTTGACTTGTATATTAAATCTGTTGGTTGGGATTTCTACCAGTTTGTCTGTGAAATGCTCCTCTTAAATGATTGTTGTCAATTTCCGTCTCCTTGGTGCATCAGGTTGGGGTTGCAAAATCTGTTTTGGCCACAAATGGAATACCAGTTGACTCCTTTAAAGCTAGTAGTCCATTCAAAATTGAAAAGGAAGAGGGTGAGCTATCACCTAATGGTGATTCTGAGGACAACTTTGTCCATGGAGATACTAGTATGGAGGCTATGCCAAAAGCAAAACACAACACTGAAGGTAAGCAGAATGATACTGGAAATGGAGAAGAATCTCATCGACGCGAGGCTAGAGCTCAACATGATGCTGATGCAGATGCTGATGATGAGGATAGTGAAAATGCTTCTGAAGCAGGTGATGATGTTTCAGGCAGTGAGTCTGCTGGTGACGAATGTTCAAGGGAAGACCATGAAGATGACGAAGATGTAGAGCATGATGAAGTTGATGGGAAGGCTGAGAGTGAAGGTGAAGCTGAGGGAGCAGCTGATGCACATTTTACTGGCGGAGATGTGCCTTTGTCAGGAAGTTTTCTTGTAACAGTGAAGCCCCTTGCTAAGCATGTTCCATCAGTCTTGCTTGATGAAGAGAAGAAAGGTCTTCAAATTTTCTATGGAAATGATGATCTTTATGTGCTTTTCCGGCTTCATCAGGTAAGGAAACACAATCAATGGGAAATCTTTGTTTCATGTTGTTCATAATTCATTGTCTATTAACCTGTGTGTTAAAATTTTCAGATCCTCTATGAAAGAATTTTATCAGCAAAGATAAATTCTATTGGCGCTGATATGAAATGGAGAACTTCTAAGGAGTCTGATTGTCCAGATTCCTATGCCAGGTGTCTTTATATGCTATTTTGTATTTTACCTTGTTATTGCATAACACATCCTTGTGATGATCGTTGTTGTATGTTATGTAGATTTATGACTGTGTTGTACAATCTGCTTGATGGATCCGTGGATAATGCAAAGTTTGAAGATGAATGCAGAACTATAATCGGGAATCAGTCATATGTGTTATTCACACTGGACAAGTTGATATACAAATTGGTGAAGCAGGTTGGGTTACTAAATATGTTGTCATGAATTTGTTGTGTTCTGTGAGAACATATGAATCATAACTTTTATTGCAGCTTCAAACTGTTTCAACTGATGAAATGGACAATAAGCTTCTTCAATTGCATGAGTATGAGAATTCCCGAAGAGCTGGGAAGTCCATTGATTGGATATACTATGATAATACACGGTTCCTTCTTCATGATGAAAACATATACCGTATGGAATTTGTAAGCCAACCCTTCTTTCTATTGATTATCTAAATAGATTGTCTTAAGTATTTTCTTCATTAACTGTTGTCAAATTTTCTTCTTGTGCTTCAGTCGTCTGCTCCGTATCGTTTGTGCATTCAGATGATGGACAATGTAATTGAGAAGCCTGAGGTGTTGCAAGTATCCATGGACCCTAATTTTGCAACATACTTGTATAGTGATTATCTGTCAGTCTCTCCTGGGCAGAAAGAGCCGCATGACATTATATTGTGCAGGTACTGACATCATGTATCATTCACTTGCAGCAACTTGAATGATTGTTGATGATTGAGGCATATTATAAGTAGTTCAAAATCTGCTTTAAGCAGTTTGTCCTTCATCTGAATCCCCATTCCCTAATTTATCCTAAAGGAGTTTTGTTTATGTGCTACTGGAGCTGTGTTAAACATATTTGTAACCTCCTGCTCTTCAGCCTTATGCTTCTGGAAGTTAGTTTGTTTCTAAATTTTTGGGCTTGGGTAGTCCAGACAAAAAAAAAAAACGTCTTGCATGATGGGATAGTAGTTGATGTTTTATGCACCAGTTAGTGTAGCAATTTTTTCTTAGAAATTCTGCCCGATCTGTTCTTCATAATTCAGTTTCGATGATTCTATCTACTAGTAAAAAACCAGCTTTCCTATGGGTAGCCTCAACGTTGTTACCTTGCATAGTATAAGATTCTCAAATCATATTTGAGACTAACAGCACTTCAACTGATATGAGCAGAAACAAGCGCAAATACGCAGGGCTACAAGAATCTTCTGCTTTGAGCATTGCTGTGGAAGGTGTTAAGATGTTCAATGGTTTAGAGTGTAAGATCGCTTGCAATTCTTGCAAGGTATGTTCTATGGTTGTGCAGAATACAATTTCCTTTAGTTTCTTGCATCGTTTATTCATCGTCTACAAGATCCACTTGTTTATACTGCATTTACGTTTCCCTTGCTGTGGAGATTACAAAAGCAAGAAAATAGAAAATTCTGAGACTTGGTGTTCTAGCTTTTTGTAGTTTTTCTGATGTTCGCTTTCTTAATGTTTTTGTTCAAAGTGCTGCTGTCTCTCTCTCTCTCTGTATCTTCTCTTTTTTCCTATTGATGAGCGTTAATATTTTCATTGCAGATTTCTTATGTGCTAGATACAGAGGATTTATTTTTCCGACCTAGGGGGAAAAAGTATAAATCATCCCAGAGATTCCATGACCAGGAGCAGGCAAGAGTACAGCGTTTTCACAGATTCTTGTCTGCGTTGTAACAATTTTTAGTGTCCCCTAATCCACCTCAGATTGTGAATATGGTAATAGTTTTTATGCTCCCCTTGCTATCCATTACTTTAAACGTTTCTGTGTAAGATTTGAACATGTTTTCCTGCTTCTCTAGTGTCATTGGGCAACTGAACCTATCGACGCAGCTTCAAGGTAACATCTTTGTGTACACTATTTGTCGAAGTGGCTACCCTGAGAAATTTAACTGGACTCAGTGATGTAAAATCCTGCAAGAACACACGAGCATCGTCTAAAACCATCCCTGTGTACATAAGGCTGATGGATGATAATTTTGTAGAAATGTATCTATTTCCTTGCTAATCGTCTGTTGTTATAACTTAGGAATTGACATACTCTTATCATTTTCAATTTTTTTTCCTGCATTTAATAGTTTAAGGTTTCTTTTGTGGTTCTCGGGATTCGAGCGGCCAGAACTAGTACTCACCTCCCTCTGCAGTGTGAACAATTTATCAGTTGAAAGAAGAAAGATTATGGAAGTTCAGAGGTGGGTTGTGTAGAATAGAGATTAATCTATAGGAATATTTCATTTTTAATCACACAATTTAATTAATTGCACATTCTTTCTTAGGATTTTGCAGAATTTGACATGCTAGTTTCCATTCTTTGGTTGTACTATCACAAGGTTTAGATGATTTTGCAATGCAGTTCTACAGAAGCTCACTTATTGCAATTGAAATCTGCAGTGGTAGTTTGTGAATGTGGAATGATAATTTCATAGGTTTGGTTTTTCCATCACTAAATGCTTCTGTTTTCTAAACTTATAATTGGAGCTTTTATGTGCTCAAAGAATGCAGCATTTTGATTTAATTGTAATAAATACAAGTTTACATGATAAAATTGCAATAATAATTGATCTATTAAGTAAAAAAATTTCAGGTCCCCTAAAATATATTGTTTTTGTTGACATGATCTTATGATCTTTTTACTTTGATGAGTATTTATTAGTAATAACATTATATTTCCTTGTTAAGTGGTTCAATTGTGTTTAATTAGGGCTAAATTTTCATGTAGTTTAATTAATTTAAGAACATTTTAAATTATTAAAAATATTTTCGTGAATTTAAAGTTTTTAGAAATTGTTTTTTAGACTTGTTAAAAATAATAATAAATAATAATTGTCACATATATTATGTATGAATTTACTAAAATCTATGGTGGTTGGATCAAATTTCTTAAATATTAATAATCAATTTTAATTTAAGTTAATTTTAATAACATATTAATTTATGCTAGTTAAGAAGTTATTCTCAATAATATTTGATTGGATCATATACAATGTCATTATTTTTTAAAAGACATTTAAGAAATAAACTTTTTCCTGAAAATATTAGAAAACGGTTGGTTTGTATAAAAGAATGGTAACACGAATGAGAATAAATATAGTGAAGAATGATAATGAGTATTATTATTATAATTATGATAGTTAAGAAGAAGGAATAATTATCGATATAATTGATAGTGATTAGTTTGTAAAAAATATTAAGAAATAAAAATTTATTATATTTTAATTAATTATAATATAATATAATTAATAATAATAATATTTGAATTAATAATTAATTAATTATAATATTTTAATTAACTAATTATATTTGAATTAATGATAATGTAATTAATTAATATTTTATTTAATTATATTTGAATTAATTAATTAATTAATATTAAAAATATATTTTAAAAAATCATTAATAAAGAATGAATTTTATTTTTCTACTAAATGAAAGCATGAAAGACTCTTCAAAATTAGGATATCAAGTTATTGTGGCTATAATAATATTCAACAACTAACCATCTATTTTTTATTTCTTACCTATTAACTCTTTTTTATACCCGTCAACCAAGTATCTTGAGTTTTTGATCCGAGAAGAGATTACATTTAGTAATCAAATTCCATTAAATTTTTTAACTTGTAACTCTATGCTTTAATTTTATAACCCTTTTAAGTTTATGAAGAATGAGTTACTAAAATCGTGTTAAGAATAACTCTCTGTGATTCATCCAATTAATAATGCCAATCTTCATTTAATCTAATTAGAAATGCACTCTGAGCTTTAATTTCATAATTATTGAGTTACTAAACGCTTCGTGTGAAGAATAAATCTTCATAACCTATTTGACTAGTATAATATTCCTTTTTTCAAGGAAAATGTTAAAAATAGTCATACCATTTCAATATTTGATAGGGGGATTTGTTTTGTATTAAAATATAATAAAAAATAATAAAAAGTGCAATTTAAATTGCGTTCTTGGCTCAATTCTATGAAGTAATAATAATCAGTATATATTTAATAAAGACGACACAATAATGAGATTTAAGAAGTTTCGGTAATACACAACACGACACTTTCTAAAGGCATTATATGTTTAATATTTGTGAATAATTCTTAAATTTAATCAACCATAAATGCATGCATGTTAGATTAGATAGCACATATGTGAATATCATCTCGTACCGGCCTGTACTAACTAGTACATATTGTACCGGACCAAAATTGATACAAAATAAGGGTCAGTTGTACTGGATTTAAATATTGATCTATACCAACCTACTTTGAATAATACTGGCCAGTATTCAAATTACCGGTTAGTATCGAAAATTTTAAAAAATATGAGGGTTTTTTTGTAAAGTTTTTGAAATCTCCCTCCCCTTCTACTCTACCTTTTTTTTTTCAAAATTTTTTAATTAGTTATTTTAATTGCTACAACTTTTATAATTATTGTAAATTTTTAACTTTTATTTTTAAAATAATAATAAATATTTTTATTATTAATAATAATTATAAATTAAATAAAACTTAAAAATAGATTATTTTTATTTAAATTTATTTTAATATTTTATATAATATTTAATAATAAAGTATTAATAAAAATATTTTATTTTTAAAATAAATAATTTAAAATTATTATTTATAGATC